>CAIGQV010016226.1:3809649-3822582 GCA_903798115.1 Danio jaintianensis | reverse complement strand
GCACTTGAAGTATATTTAAAGCACAAATAACATACTTAAAGTGCATTCTAAATGTATTGGGTTGTATTTATTATAAAGTACACTGCAAGTAGGGCTGCACAATATATCGTTTCAGCATCAATATCACAATGTGCGCATCTGCAATAGTCACATCCGCAAGGTCTGCACCGTTGAGTCTGAATTATAGCTGACCAGGAGCCACAGAACACATGTGGTTTGTAGAGTCACTGCTAAGTTTAACCATAATAGAGTGAACGTTTATTATTTGCATGCGTTTTTAAGGCCTGTGACTGAGCTTTTTAAGAGAGTTTAAAACATTTGGGCACAAAAAAATGAGGATGTTTTGAGGTGTAACGAACGATTGATTGTATTTAAGTATTTATACGTAGAAAAACGTTTTTTCAAATTTTTGTCTTGTTTCTTGTCCAAATATCTACATTTTAAAGCGAAAACGAGATTATTTTGTTTATTTTATTTTGCTTTAAGAAGAAATTTTGACATTTCTCCTGAAGGTGAAAGCAAAACAATATTTCTACTTGATCTATTTCGACTAGAAACAAGATAAAGCAAAGTAAGGCTTTTTTTGCATTGTGATCATTCAATTTCTGTACCTGAATAAGATTAGACTACCAAGAAAACTGCCGAATAGAGCTATTCAAGCCATCTAGTGAAACTGTATTCATCATGCGATTAAGTTTCTTGGTGTTGTATTGGATCATAAAATTAGTTGGAAACCGCAAATAAAAAATGTGATATCAAAACTGGTAAAAACTGTAGCAATAGTGTATAAAGCAAGATTTATCTTGGACAATAAATCAATGTACTATATCTTTTATATAAGACACTTAAGTTGCCATATATGAGTCATTGTGTTGAAATTTGGGGGAGTACATATAAATCTAAGTTACGATCCTTATGCACAATGCAGAAGAAAGTAATTAGAATGACAGAAAATGTGGGGTATTTGGAGCAATAATTCTTTACTTTCTAAATTGAAGATGCTTAAGTTTAATGATTTGGTTCAATTTAAAACGGCACAATTTATGTTTAAAGCCAGGAACAAATGACTTCCGAAGTGCATACAAAATTTCTTTTGAAGAAAGACAAGGGGGATATAATCTGTGAGAAGAACAAAATCTTAGGAGGTTGAAAAGTTTGTGTATGTCTGTATGTGGTGTGAAATTATGGAACAGTCTGGAACAGATTCTCAAACAATGTTAGGATATTAATCAATTTAAAAAGTTTTATATATATTGAGTAATAGAGATGATTGTAAAAATTGGAAAAATGTCAAAAATATGTATTAAAAGAATATGTTAATAAATAGAGGTGATTGTAAAAAAGAACATGATGAAATTTCAGTTAATGGCTGTTTGCAATACTACGTATGTTTTGGGTCTGTTATAAAAAGGAAATGTACAAATGGTGAATTAACATATGTAAAATATGCCGAAAGGATGAAATATGTCTCATGTACAAAGAAGAAATAAGTAAAAGAAGAAATAAGTCATAGACGAATGATGTGTGTGGTAATGGGGTGGGGAAAATAATAAGCTTGCGCTTCATCCCACTTCATTTCAACCATGATGAAATGTATTTTTGTTTAAAGAATCGTTTTAAGTGTATTTTTTTGTTGTTGTTTGAAATAAATAAATAAATCAAAATATCGAAATAATTATAGAAGAAAGAAAAAATCTCAATATCCGATTTTTCCAGTAACGTGCAGCCTTGACTACAAGTACAATTTATAAAACATATGCTTAATTGCACTTTTGAAAGAATATGCTAGAACTCAAGCATACTATTTACACATTTTAATGTGTTTGCAGAAAACACACTAATATTGTTCTTTCTTATTGTATGTTTTATGTGTATTTTGTATAAGAACGTTGTGCAAATTTGAGTGTTTAAAGTATGTACATGTAGGCCTGTCACAATAATCAATACATATGGACTTATCGCACAACACATGGACATGACCTCAATCATTTTTGGTGACGCAATATATATCGCCCATACATAAAAAACAATTCTAGCTTATTGTGCAGCATCTCGATCTCTGTTGGAGGTGTCAGTGTCAGTATGGTTAAAAAAACACTATAGTATTTACTATAAATTACTATAGTATATTTTCATGTGGGTGTCTGACAGCTGAAAATAGATCTGGTAGCAGATATCGCAGTTACTTTTTACCTTGTTTACATTTATTATTATTTATTTAGGATATGCGTTTTCACATTCTGACTCCAATGCCTCATTATTAAACTGTTAAAATGACTATAATTAAATGAAATATTCTTAAGAATGAAATATGATGTGTTCTTTGGAAGAGTGTACTCGCATCGTGATGATATCATATTATCATTCTGGCATTACATAATGAGTGGGATAAAATGGTCTTAAAATGACAATAATATTGTTTATCGCAATATATTTTAGTGCAATAGATCGTACAACAAAATATAGATATTGTGACAGGCCTATATGCATGTTATTTTTAATGAAATCTATTTTAAATAATGCAAATGAGCCTGTATTTCAAAAGATATTGCTTTTTTTTTTTTTTTTTAAATATACTTTGTAAAGTATAATAATTCACTATACTATATACTCAAGTAATAACCAGATGCAGTTGCTATATTGCTTCAGATGTTATTAAAGTGATAGTTCACGCAAAAAATAAAAAAATGTACTCGCTATTTATAATAGTAATAGACTGGAAATTTCCCAAGTGATATTAAACAAAACAAGGAAATTTTCACAGTATTTTCTATTATATTTTTCTTCTATAGAAAGACTTTTTTTCTTTGTCTGACATAATAATATATTAAAAATATATATAAAAACTTCTAGTGTCAATATTATTAGCCCCTTAAAGGGACAGTTCACCCAAAAATACAAATGTTCTCACTATTTACTCTCCCTCAAGTGGTTACAAGCCTTGAACTAGAGTTTCTTTCTTCTGTTGGAGATATTTTGATATTTTGGAGTTTTTCCTACTATGGAAGTCGATGTTAACAACTTTCTAGCTTTCTACAAATTATCTTCTTTTTGCATTGAACGGAAGAAAGAAACTCATTGGGAACAAGTACAAGTGAATACATAGTTGACAGAATATTCAGTTTTGGTTGAACTATCCCTTTAAAAGCTCATTCTCTTAGTGAATGAGCATTAAAATCAGCACTAAATTGAGTCCTGTGTGTTTGTGTCCAGCTCTTGGTGCGAGCCGAGGCAAAGTTAGATGTTCAAGACAAGGACGGAGACACGCCACTGCATGAGGCCCTGCGTCACCACACGCTGTCCCAACTGCGCCAACTTCAGGACATGCAGGACGTCAGCAAAGTGGAACCCTGGGAGCCCTCCAAAAACACAGTACGTACCGAGAAGTGTCTAAACGTTAGAGATGTTCTCAGTAAAAGCTTCTGATTAATGGAATGTGACGTAGATACACACTTTCACTGCTGTGCACTTGATTAGAAGTGTTAGGGTCTTTTCACAAATACATCATGGTGTTGTGCGTAATACTAAATTGATCCATGAGAAATTTAAATAGGTTGTATGTATTCTAAATATAATCTAATAAATATAATTTAAATATAATAATAAATATAATTTATTAGGATTTTTAAGGGATGCTTTCAAATTTTGGCTGTTGAAATTATCGGCCAATTATTAATTTTTTTGGCTAAAAGAAAAAAACGGGAGAAAATCTGAGCTGAAAAATGCAGAAGCAGAATGCGATGTGCTATGAAACCCATTCATTTCAATGGCCTGGTAAGGGTGGTTCGTTGAAGCACCAATAAAAGCACAAGAGCAGCGAGCGCACCGTCGACTAGCTTGCATGTAGTCTGTGGTCAAAGTTCAAAATAACTCAATATTTCTCTCTGTCGACATTCCGCTCATCTACACATATACTCAAAAGTCTTCTAAAAACAAATGAGCTGACAGGACATTTCTATGTAGTATGCTTGTTTCTGCTGGTAATATGATGCCTCTTGTTCACTATCAATAGCATTTTACTGTCAATAATGGTTATTTTACTAGCTTGTGTTTTTTAATCTGTAAAATTTTAGTTGTATAACTCTTACAAAGTAACTTTTTAGCATTTAGTAAAATAATGAACAATTATTAAAAAGCAGTTTCGGTTTCGCCCCAGAGTTTTCATTTCAGTGCAGCCCTAATATACAGACACACATGTTATACAGAACAATTTTTACAGGGTGTCCGTGGTGACTTAAAAACCTCTTAAAATGTCTTAAATTTCCAAAACATTTAAGTCTTAAATTGTGTTGTAGGTCTTAAATTGTTTTAAACCGATCTTAATTTTCCTGTGTCCATGTAAAGCTACCCAATCGGGCCAACATCCATCCAATCACTAACAATCCATCTCAATAAAACGTTTAACAAAAGTTTAATTTATTACCAATATGGTTTTATTGTCTTCCTTACAATAATATTTGTTTAAAAGTTTATGATTTATAGCTACCTGGTGTGGACACTGACAAGGACAGACATTGTATTGTGCATCCATTTAGTTTATTGTAGTTTTTAAAACTTGTAAAAGAAAAAAGTTATGTTATACATATCTGAAATATGTAGATAGTATTTATAAGAACCGGGCCATTAGGAAAAATCCTTACCATTTAGCTCTGTAGAAGTCTGAAATTTCATTCATAATGGCCATAAAAAGGTCTTTAAAGTTTAAGTTTCTTTTATTTATTTATTTATTTGACCTATCTAATGTTTGGGCAAACATACAGATGTCTAATCGTGTGATTAATAGTCAACGACAACATTATGAGCACATTTAAGCATATTAAAGAAAGGCACTGAACACTATATTTACATCAAACACTAATATAAGATGTAAGAGTTGAAAAATGATCAGGTGCATGAACCATACACTAAACCACCGTTCAAGCAGACTTGCTATGGTTTCCCTAATTTGGAAAGTGGCCTTTTATAAAATAAGGGCGTACTCACACACGTACTCCCCTCTGCCCCGACGGCCTGCACTCACACTGCATTTTACCAGAGCATGCTTAGGTCATCGATGATGCGACTGTTCAGTTTAACAGAAGAGAAGCGCTCTCGCTCAGCACAGTGGACATTGCTTTAATTATATTGTTTTGTATTATTTTAGTCGTTTGGGATGCAGTGACACACAGTCAAATATTTTGCGGAACAGATCCACCACTTTTGACACTCATAAGTTATCATAAAAATCCTTGTGCTGCAGGTATTAGGAGGTTTGTATCTTTAATAAACTATGACAGTTCACATTCATTGAAAAGTAAGAATGATTAATAAATCCATATGAAACAGTCCCCTAAAAGTGACGTCACGTCTTCGGTTTCGGGCTCAGGCACGCTTTGCACTTACACTACAAGCGTACCGTGCCAAAGCCCAACCGAACTGCGCTCTGGCACACCCAATTCAGAGCACTCACACTTGTCAAACGAATCGGGAAACGTGCCTGGGCACGGTTCGGATAGCATAGTGTAACTGCGCTCTTATGACAAAGACTTAGACGACCCCCCCTTGCACTTTGAAGCATATTCAAAGAAAAATCCAACCAACACTGTGAACCCTGTATTTACATCATTCCCTATTTAATATAAAATGTAAGAGGTGAACATAGATCAAATGCTTTAACCATACACTAAACCACCATTCAAGCAGACTTTGTATGGTTTCCCTAATTTGGAAAGCGGCCTTTTATAAAATAACTGCGCTCTTTTGTCAAAGACTTAGACCCCCGTCTAAGTACTCCGTAACAGTACAGGCTGCTCTCAGGCTTTTCCCTGTGTTAACAATGATAGATCGTCCTCTGCTATAAGAGCCATTTCCCTGCTGTCACATGAGTAACCGGCCCAATGAGCCACACTTCCACTGCAGTCCTCCGTCCTGTACACTACACCATCCTTCAGGTGAGACGTTCCCCCCTGATTACCCCTTCCTCCTCCATGGGCTTGCATATTTGTGGAAAATTGAGTGGGAGGGAGAACAACCCGAAAGAAGACAGCTTTGGCAGACAGCAACCCTAATCAAGACATTTACTGCACGCTCGTTCCCAGTAATTTATTCGCACAATGATGGCAATAGAATTACCCAGCCTATGAGCTCTATTAGAGCAGATTTAAAATGTAATGAATACCATGTTCTCAGGTAAATGGAGCCAATTGTGACAGTGTAGAGGGTGAGCTCCTCATACAGAGTGACAGTGATGTGATCGGTCTCACTTTATCAGACATACAGTTGAAGTCAAAATTATTCGCCCTCCTGTGAATTTAAATTTCCTTTTTTTAAAATATTTCCCAAACAGTGTTTAACAGAGCAAGGAATTTTTCACAGTATTTCCTATAATATTTTTTTCTTCTGGAGAAAGTCTTATTTGTTTTATTTCGGCTAGAATAATTTTTTTAAATTTTAGTTTAAATTTTTTTAAAACCATTTTAAGGTCAAAATATTAGCCCCTTTAAGCTATATTTTTTGTCCATAGTCTACAGAACAAACCATCGTTATACAATAAATTGACTAATTACCCTAACCTGCCTAGTTAACCTAATTAACCTAGTTAAGCCTTTAAATGTCACTTTAAAGGGCCACAAAACCCCCCTGTCTCAGCAGGATGTTTTCACACCTCCAGTTTGAAAAAAGTCAGGAAAGTGGGTGAGTCCAGCTCTGTTTAGGTGGGAGTGTCGGGGGAGGGAAAGAGGGAAGGTTTTGCATAAAAATGGGAGTTTTCGGTTCAAGCACGCGCTGGTTTTCACAGAGGCAAAACAACACACAGACGCAGGGGAGAAAGACAGTGACAGTTTACATGGACATCAGTAATCGAATTATTTGCCAGATTCTTAATTTGTCAACTTTAACTGCAGTTTGGCACTTTCACTTTCATTCAGGAACATTTCATGCATGCCCCTCGTGACAAACGAAATATTGGATGCGAGGAACTGCTGGAAGAGTGTAATTTTAATGGAATGTTTGATACCGCACGTCGTATGAGAGAAAAAAAACCTCAGCATTTCTCGGTAACTTAGATGCACTTGGTAGGTAGCGTCAGAAAGCCGTGTGTGTATAGACTGTTCTGTCACAAAATGCGGCGAAAATCCTATACGATTGTAATAGTTTGATTAAGGTGTTTACATTCGGAGAGCAGCATTAACAGCGGATCTTTCAGTCCACAAAAAATTATTGTAGTGATATTAACGTACTGTAAACTTAGTAACTAAATCATTTTGACTAAGGTATGTCTTTAAAAACTGAAAGAGTACTGCTGACAACACGAACTAACTTTGCTTCTGAATAAACAAACAAAGAACGTTGATCACACACTTACCAAATCTGTAGAGACAGGACAATCAACACCAACTGGAACTGCGTATTTTTTTAAAAGGAGACGAGCGGCAAATCCGGATTTCACCATTTCCAGATGCAAAAAGCTCTCGGGTAAAAAATTTTTTCAGTATACTAAATATACCAATGTTTTGCAATGGAATTTTTCACAGTATTTCCTATAATATTTTTTTCTTCTGGAGAAAGTCTTATTTGTTTTATTTCGGCTAGAATAAAAGCAGTTTTAAATATTTTATTTTTTTTTTTTTAATTTTAAGGTCAATATTATTAGCCCCCTTAAGCAGTATATTTTCTTTGATTGTCTACAGCACAAACCATGGTTATACAATGATTTTCCTAATTACCCTAACTTGCCTAATTACCCTAGTTAAGCCTTTAAATTGCACTTTAAGCTGAACTTAGTAGTATTAGTATCTGTTAACTTACTAGTACTGGTATCTTTAAAAACATCTAGTAAAATATGATGTGCTGTCATCATGGCAAAGATAAAATAAATCAGTTATTAGAAATTAGTTATTAAAAGTATTATGTTTAGAAATTAGTTGGAAATAGATCTCTCCGTTAAACAAATTGGGGGGAAAATATACTAGGGGCTAATAATTCAGGAGGGCTAATAAGTCTGACTTTAACTGTATATTCGTAGAGATTTTCTGTTTCTTTCAAATTTAATTGAACGGTCTACAGCCTGCAGGCTTTGATTATAAACGCCCTAAGGGGAAAATTTATCTGGAAGTTAAAATGATTAATTGCGTTCATGTTTTTACAAAACCTCTAATGCTCTGTTCAGACTACAAGCTATCACACTGATTTTGGCATGGACCCCTTTCACAAGACAGTTATGACTCGTTTAACGGTCATTAGAATTTTAAAACCTTGAAAGTTTTTAATATAAATTTTTTTTAATGTATGTACATTTATATGTATTTATGTATGTATTATATCATCCTTGCATTTAAAAAAAAAAAGAAAAAAGGAATTACCGGCTGAATAAAGGCTGATTTATACTTCTGCGTCAAGCGCACGCGTATGCTCCAGTGCAGCCTGCGCATGGTCGCATAGCCATGGCCGTCGGCGACGCTGACGCTCACCTCTCAAAAAATGTAACTACACATCGCAACGACGCATAGCGCAAGCTCTGTGATTGGTCGGCTTGGTAGCGCTGACAAGTGTGGGCGTAACCGAGAGTCGCGGGAACCTGTTGGAGCGAGTGTTTACAAGTGTCGAGTCCCATGAAGGAGGTCCAGATGGAAAGTTTTGTTTTGTGTTTACCTCATGATTAAAGTTGTTGCACGTCCTCCGATTCCCACCTCAAAATGAGCGAGTTTGAGCTACTTGCACATTAAGGTAGCGTTCAGAAAAAAACAAAACGCCAGCGAAGAAACTCAACACAGAGGAACATAAAAACCTCACTGCCAACTAGCGTTTCGGAAGTGTTATTGCAGAGCAACACTAACAGCACGCAGAAGTATAAATGCACGGCAACGCGCAAGCCTGGCGCCGTGGGTTACGCCGATCACTCGACGCAGAAGTATAAACCAGGCTTTATGGGAGCCGGACAGTAAATTTGAAGTTGTTCTCTCTTCTGTCTGCCATTATCAGTCTCACACTGTTTTTTCCCCTTTTTCTGAAAGTCTTGATAACACCATCGTGGAGTTTTTCTTTTATTATTTCAGCAAATAGGATTGTAAAAAATCATTTGTTGTACTCTCCCATTCACTGCGCTCTAAGTTTACCCAACTATGACGACTTCTGCTACTGAGAAACCCGGAAATGTGAAAAGGGTCCATAATCATGATGATCTTTATCGGGCTTTGGATTTACAATTATCAAATCAGATTTATTTCTAAAACACAATAAAAACAGCACTGCAAATGTCTGCTAAAAAAACATTAAATAGATATAAATGACCACAGTGCATTTAAAAAGAGACCAAGAGTGTAGAAAAACACTGGTTGATGACAATTTTTTATACTTTATGGACAGATAAAAACCTTAGAAAAGAGTTTTAATTTTGTTCCATTCTACTAAACTATTCCATAGTTTAAGCCCGACAACCGAAAACACAATCACCCCTTAACTTTAATTTTGGATCTTGGGACTATCAAGACTCTTTGCTAGGAAGACCTTAGGGATCTAATGGATGTATTTGGATTTAAAAGATTACATGGATATTCAGGAGCCATTTCACTTAGAGATTTAAGAACAAACATTAAAATTTAAGCTTGATTATGTACCGAACTGGCAACTAGTGGAGAGAACGTAGTATGGGAGAACTATGGTCAAATTTGCCAGTGCTAAAAGAATGTATTTTCTCGTATGGTTGGTAGGGTTGTCAAAAAGTATAGGGTATGGTACCAATCAGTACTGAAATTTAAAGACCTGCTTGATTTACCGTTAACATTTCAGCATTGTTGAGCAAGTTAATAAACACTGCTCATTGGGGCACGTCATGATTTTGCCAAGTACGATGCGGTCCTGGATTAACATCTATGTTGATCCTGGAACATAATTTTTGTTGGAAAATGTAATCCATACCTATTCCCTACCCCTAAACCCAATCATACCTGTAAATTATTCCCAAAATCAGAGGGGAATAAGAGTTGGATAACAATCATGTAGAAGTGCATAAACCTAACTGTAAGCCTAAACTTAACATTAACAGTAAAGATATCCCTTAATTCTGATTGGCTGATTGGAATGTTGTTCCAGTATCAACATAGATGTTAATCCAGAAACATGTCCTACTTGGTGAAATCAGGTTGACGTCTTATTGGCCTTTTTGTTCACATGCTCAACCACGTCATCAAACATGCCAGTTGAGAACGTGAACGCAATGGCCAATCGGCTGTGTTTAAGAGCATGCTCAAATGTTAGTGGGAAATGGATGTTTTTAAAATTTCTCTACCGATTGGTACTGTAGTGGGACACTTTTCGTGCACATCCTTATGTACCACCTTTTGCAGCTAGTCCAACAACCAGTATTTGAAAAAACGCGAGTAAGACCAAATCTTCTTTTAAAAATGGTTTACTGTAGAAATGCAAACAAAAATACAAAGGTACAATAGACTCGATATAGCTCGATCAAAAAACTGTGTTGCTTCCAACGTCCATAACTGCAATCTGACCTAAACGTACAAACTAATGACAACATGACGTATTACTGTCTGAAGCCAAAAATACCAAAGTAAAAGTTTTTAAATTGTATTAATTATTAAATTATGCATTTTAGATAATACAATCACTATGAATTTTTATTAGATTTCAATATCAATTTTTACCATGTTTTGACCTTTTAACTAATATTATTACAAATGAATTATGCATAACTGGCTCTTACAGGTACCAAACTCGATACTTTTGACAACCTTTGTGGTAGGACTACTCGATTATGTAAAAAATCATAATTATGATTATTTTGGTCAGTATTGTAATTACAATTATTTAAAAGGATTATGAATGACCAGCATTTTTTGATTAATATATATAAAATACTGCGAAACTGTGCAAGGATTAAAAAAATCCAACCTCATCATTTAAAACCTCCTCTTTTATGTTTAAAGGACATATGATACTTTAGTTTTTAGATGGTTTATTATGATTGGGATGTCTTTTTTTTTTGTAAGATTTAAAAAAATGCAAATGAGAGAGGAGAAAGGACATATTTGCGAACTCTGAAAACTGATAGATCACATCACTACTGATCTGCAGGTTTTTCTCTTCGCTGCTGTTGTTAGACTTTAATTGCCTTAAGCATCCCGCAGCACTTATCGGCGACCTCCCATCCCGCAGCCTTTTTTTTTTTATTATCTTCATTAGCACCTTTCGCTATCAATGCACTGTGGATCAGCTGTCAGAAAGTCGCACTATAACGTCTGACACCAGACAGACTGACGATGCTCAACCCTATCTGTTACAGCTTTTGTAGCTCCTTTTACGCCTGACCCCAGCCTTGCCAGTTCACATCATCGCCTCTCCATGCCTGTCGTAAATCAAGCGTTGTGTGACAGGAGGCTGCTTCCAGGCCAGCCGTCTGACATTTATTAACACAAACAGTGTGACAAATCTCTCCCCCTATCAAGTCATCACACTTACCCCATGCAGCAGATGGAGAGTCGAGCCATCCATTCAAAACTCTCCACTGAAGCAATCAGTATTCAGAGATCTGCCCACTTCTTCAGCTCAATGTGCTTCATAGCATTTCATCACTCCAGAGGCCTGTTGCACAAAACCAGTTGAGGATTGCAGAGTAAAGCCGATGCCAAAGAACTAGCGCCGACAAAACCCAACTGTGTTTTCACCTTGCGTTGGATGTGTCTAAATTTGTCTAGACCAAAAAGATGTGCATGAACACACACTATACCAGGGATGCGCAAGATTGGTCCTGGAGGCCCAGTGCCATGCAGAGTTTAGCTCCAACCCCAATTATGAACACCTAAACCAGCTAATCAAGCTCTTACTAGGTGTACTAGAAGCTTAGAGGCAGGTGTGTTGAAGCAAGTTGTAGCTAAACTGTGCAGGACACTGGCCCTCCAGGACGGAGTTTGGACATCCCTGCACTAAACGGACAGCAGCGACTAAAACGAGACCGTGCATTCTGCTCCTGTGTGAAAGGACATGTCTTTTTGCACCCATGGGGGGCAGTATATGTTTTGTCATTCCAGAAAGGGAAACTGGAAGATGAAATGCGCACAGACACAGCATAAACAAAGCGGAATTTAGTACCATTATCAAAGTAATTATCACTCACCATAGATGGCTTCACAAGTACAAATATGTCTGATAATCTAATGATCTATATCGTTTGCAAATATTTGAGAAATGCAGCAAAATTACGGACGGCTTCTTTGTGTTCATTCTTGACTTGAATTGTTTGCTTGGTTCAGTTTTGCACTTCAGTTTTGTTTTCTGCGCTCTGATTGGTAGCTGAATAAACAGTCAGAGCACTTTCTTTGGCCGACACAAATTCTACCTGCTGAATCGGGCCATGCTGGAACACACCAAACCAACTTAGCTGGACCGATGTGGACCATTGGCCTCACACAGCCCAACAGCCGACTGCTGACTTGGTGTGTCACGACCCTAAGTTTCGGGTTGACCGAACCAAACAAATCCAACCTGGTTAAGATAAGGTTAAGTAGTTTCACAATGCTTGATATAAACTCTGTTAACTCCAGGTTTAACCCATAGTTTGGGATTTAACTCTGGACCGCATGCAGCTTCAAAGTGTGACGTGCAGCAAACAGCCAATCACACGACACATGAGTACAGCAAACAGCCAATCAAACAACCAATCAGACGACACAAGTTCAGCAAACAGCCAATCAGATGACACATGAGTGCAGCAAACAGCCAATCATATGACACGAGTGCAGCAAATAACCAATCAGATGACACGAGTGCAGTAAACAGCCAATCACACGACACATGAGTGCAGCAAACAGCCAATCACATGACACACGAGTGCGGCAAGCAGCCAATCATACGACACACGAATGCAGCAAACAGCCAATCATACGACACACAAATACAGCAAACAGCCAATCACACAACACATGAGTGCAGCAAACAGCCAAT
>CAIGQV010016226.1:3764543-3777025 GCA_903798115.1 Danio jaintianensis | reverse complement strand
TGTGTGTGTGTATGTGCAAGTGTGCGTTTGTTTGTGTGTGTATTTGTATTTGTTGTGTGTGGTGCATGCATGTGTGTTAGTGCGTTACTGTGAGTGTGTGTGCGTGACTGTGTGTGTGTGTGTATGTCAACTCTGGAGACAATCAAGCTGCTTCTCTGATAGTGTGATTATAAGTGACCTAATCAGCTCCTAACGACAAAACAACGTGAAGGTTAAGGAAAACCGTTTGGCAAACTAGACAAAGATATGTGTTTGTGTTTGTGTGACATTAGTTGATTTATCTGCTCAGCCATATTTAGATCAAGAATCACATTAGACTTTATTTAAGATGAACTTATCCTGACGAGAACATCGACTATTGTCCCAAATGTTTAATTTGTAGTTTGGGACTTTAATTCACCATTTTATTTTTGCTATTTTTATTCATTTTCTTTTCGGCTTTGTCCCTTTATTAATCTGGGGTCGCCACAGCGGAATGAACCGCCAACTTATCCAGCATATGTTTTACACAGCGGATGCCCTTCCAGCTGCAACCCAACACTGGGAAACACCCGTACACTCTCATTCCCACACATACACTACGGACAATTTAGCTTACCCAATTCACCTATAGCGCACGCCAACACAGGGAGAACATGCAAACTCCACACAGAAATGCCAACTGACCCAGCCTAGGCTCAATCCAGCGACCTTCTTGCTGTGAGGCGACAGCGCTACCCACTGCGCCACCGTGGCGCCCTTTTTTGCTATTTTCAATGTGTTCTCTAAGTAAATAACATAATTTTTGTACATTTTATGTGATCAGACACAAAATACAGTCTCAGCTTTGACCCAAATATGTTCATTCATTCATTTTCCTTCGGCTTAGTCCCTTTATTCATCAGGGGTCGCCACAGCGGAATGAACCGCCAACTATTCCAGCAGGTTTTACACAGCGGATGCCCCTCCAGCTGCTTCCCAGTACTGGGAAATGTCCATACACACTCATTCCCACACGCACTCATACACTACCAATTTAGTTGATTCAATTCACCTATAGCGCATGTCTTTGGACTGTGGTGGAAACCGGTGCACCCGGAGGAAACCCACGCCAACACTGGGATAACATGCAAACTCCACACAGAAATGATAACTGGCCCAGCTGGGACTCGAACCAGTGACCTTCTTGCTGTGAGGCGACAGTGCTAACCACTGAGTCACCGTGTCACCCTGACCCAAATATTCATTCATTCATTCATTCATTCATTTTCTTTTCGGCCTAGTCCGTTTATTAATCTGGGGTCGCCACAGCGGAATGAACCGCCAACTTATCCAGCATATGTTTTACGCAGCGGATACCCTTCCAGTTGCAACCCATCACTGGGAAACATCCATACATTCTCATTCACACACATACACTACGGACAATTTAGTTTACCCAATTCACCTATAGCACATGTCTTTGGACTGTGGGGGAAACCGAAGCACCCGGAGGAAACCCACGCCAACAAGGGAAGAACATGCAAACTCCACACAGAAATGCCAACTGGCCCAGCCGGGACTCGAACCAGCGACCTTCTTGCTGTGAGGTGACAGTGCTAACCACTGAGCCACCGTGTCGCCCTGACCCAATATATTAGCATAATAATATATTCATTATTGCTTCATCTTAAAGAGACAGTAACACAGAACTTCCCAACTTCATCTTCCCGTTTCCTTTTATGTAATTTTTAACAGTCTGAATTTGTGCGTCTTAAGCAGCACTTTATGGCTCGTCTGATACACATCCAAGTAACGGCAGCAGTGATTCAAGTATTACAGTTCACATATTGTGTACTTTACTTTATAGACTTTTGCCATAGTTCTCCAGACGCAATCAGATTTAATCAGCGCTCAATGTTTAACCTGTACCATTCTTATCATTTCTCTTCCCCTTGTGAATTTCGTATTACAACATTATGTAATATCAATTTACATATGCTACAATATATATATATATATACAACAGTTCCTGCTGGTTCTTGAATCTAATTGGCTGATAGCCGTGTGATATACTGCCAGTAACAGCACTCGTCCAGCCTCTTAACCCTTCACCCTTGTGTATTACTCTGCCCACATACAGCAACAAGCAGAGGACACTCTACAGTTTGACAAATATTGCTGCTGTTGGACAACATAATGTACTTTTGAGGCTTTTTAGTAGAGAATGTAGTTGTTTAGATTGCAACTATGCAGTTTATTTATAAGGATAGTGCCTATTTAAAATATTTATAATTTCTGAGAGACAGCGCGTCGGCGGCCATTAGCCTGTCTTTGAGCAAAGACGGTTGACGATGTTCATCCACAACATGGCGACAGAGACCGCATAATAATCCCTAAGAGAGAAACAGCGTAATTTCAAACTACAGCTGATCAAATCATTATTAAACAGGTAAATGACTTTCTAAGTCGATCTCTCTCTTTTGTATGTTGTAGTGCTGTATTTATACCATAGTAATATTGGTAGATATCTCTGTAGACTGATGGCATTTCATGCCGTTCAGCCTTATAATCTTAAAATGTGAGCAAAATCACCTGTTTTGTCATCACTTTAGACATTACGCTAGAGAATCATTCAAATACTAGCTCTAAAGTGACGTTGGTGAATTAGCAACGGTTTCTGCTGTTCTGACGTCAGCTGCAGATGTGAATGAATGGCGGAAGAAAGTAGTTCCTCTTACAAAAGGGTTTTTAGACTCTCCGTGTTTGATTTTCTTTTTTATACACACGATTACACACGTTGTTTAAACACAATATCACAAGAGTAGCAGTGCGATGTGGCTGTATATCGTCACTGGTGGGGACACTAAGGCACGCCTCCCACCAGTGACACACTATATATCACACTACACACTGCTCGTGTGATATTGCTCATATATATATTCCATTTTTAAGCAGTACTTACAAATAGTGGACGTTTAAATGCACATAAAGTGGGGTAAATATGTAAAGTGGTCATTTAGCTTCATGTTGGGTTTGTCCATATACTGACGCTGACCCCATTGCACTTGCAGTCGGTAGATAAAAAATAAAATTCGAATTATACAATAAATTCCAGGAATAAACCTAATTTAATATAGTAATAAAGACAAAACGGGTCAAAGAGATTAAAATCAAAACATTTCATATATCAGAATCTGTCTTTTTTCATTGTATTATTATTTTCTGCGCCAAAAATAATGACTATTATACAATACACCCTTTAAAATAGCATTCAGAACAACAGGCACTACGTCATAATCATGCCCATACTGGAGCAAGCTCCTGATTGGTTAACGAGGTGCGAATATCCGCTGAAGTTCAGATTTTCCAACTCCAGTGATTCATGTCATTACATCATTCGCGGCGCTGGATGTCTATTCGCATCTTTGCATTGACTTAACATGTAAATCACTCGCGCTTGACGCTTCATCCGCATCTGGTGTGAACGCAGCATTACAATCACTCCATATCTCTAAAAAATATATATAAATATATATATATTGTGCATTATGAAGTGTGCCTTGCACAGGTGAGTGGGCTTGACAAACCACCTGTAGAAACAATCCTCTCTCTAAAAACATAAACATTTTCCCCTCCTTACTTCAGCACTTAATTCTCTGAGCACTAACAGTTCATTTGTATAATTAGCACTTCTCAATTGTAAGTCACTTTGGACAAAAGCATCTACTAAATGACTAAATGTAAATGTATTTGGCACAGGAGTGGGTTCAAACAAGAGTTTCACTTGGTGTCTTTTTTTAAGCTTTTTTGATCCAAAGATGCGAATTAAATTTATGCGCTAAACAGGAATATCGCATAAAAGACGAGTGAATAAAGCAGCGTTTCCATCCAACGAGTCAAAGAGAACAAAATCGTCTCTTCCTGATTAACTGGTGCCAAATATCAACAGTAAAAGCGGAATTTGCTGCGGTCGGAGAAGCTGCGTGAATCTTTTCTTTATTTAATAAATGACTTGCGCCTAAGAAGACAATGCCGACACGCAATGAACACGTGGTGGCGTTTGAAGGCGTGAGACACGGAGCACAGACGCTCTAGACAATTTTGTAGGTCATTAATAATATAATAACACTAATACTGAAACGGTTACGGTGTTTTATAATGACCAAAACAACATTTCAGATGTTTTACAGTGTGCTCAGCCTGCTGGTTTGTCCATTTACAAACATTTTTATCATCACATGATCTCTTATAACAAAATCACATGACTTTTTTAATGCGCATACTGGAATTTGTTCAGTAAAAGTGTTTCCATCATAGTTTATTCGCATCTTTTCTTATCAAATAAAAAGTTTATCCTACTCATTTATGTGCAAATGTTTTTTATGCGCATTTTCAAAAAAAATTGCGCATCTTGGCGTTTCCGTCAACCATTTTTTATGCACATATCCAAAATGCGCATAAAAATAGGTGGATGGAAACATAGCTAGTGTCTGTTTTACATTATAATCCTATGGACTAAACTGTTTTTTCAAAACCACCACCAGTGTCTTTTTCTACAACAAAAAGTTCAACTTTTCTGATAAAAATGGCCTACATCAACCACATTTTTGACAGCTGACCAAAGACAAGTGAGTAGTGAGACCTGTTATTTCCATAACAAGATAAAATTGGAGAAGGTGCCAGTAGATAGACTAGTTTTGATAGTTTTGTAGCACAAGGTGTAGTCTAAAATATGCCACAGACTGTGCATCATCCAACCAGAGCTCCTGGATTAAATTGTTATAAGCACAATACTGTTTCCTTCCCCGTATAATGTTGTGTATCCACAAACGTCATTGTGAACTGACATTCTCCTCCTTGTTAACTTCAGAAACCAACCAAAGTGCCAAGTACTGTGTGTCTCAGCATTTCTGTGTCACACAGTACTAGGCTACTGTTGCAGCAGTTGTTACAGAAACAAATGATGCCCTCAGCTGCTATTTGTAACCATAATCTTTTGGGGGTTTTTTTCACTAAAACCTGTGAAATTAAGTTAATAGTAGTGATAGACTGTGGTTTCTTAGTCTGTATTTGATCATGTTGTTCTTAATTTACTGATCCCTAATGCACTTAGATTCAGTATGTTGCTGTTGTATAATGGACCCTTTTCATAAGACTGTTAAGACGCGTTTAACGGTCATCAGTATTTTAAATACTTTAAAGTTTTTAATATTTAGATTTTTTTTTTAACGTATGAACATTTATGTTTTCATGTATGTATTATATTACCTTTGCATCAAATTGCCGCGAATTACCGCTTGTGCGAGGCGTTTCTAATGCAGCGTCTATGGGGCAGGACAGTAAAATTGACGTTGTTCTCTCTTCTCTCTGCTGTTATCAGTCTCACGCTATTTTTTTTCCATTTTCTGAAAGTCTTGATAACACCATCGTGGAGTTTTTCTTTTATTATTTCAGTAAATAGGATTGTAAAAAACATTTGTAGCACCATTTGTCTACCATTCTCTGCGCTCTAAGTTCACCCAGCTATGACGACTTCTGCTACTAAGAAACCCAGAAATGTGAAAAGGGTCTATTCAGTTTGGCTTAATTTCATACAAGCTATTCCTTCAGAAGCCAAACCAGTTACAACAATACAGTCAAGCCCGCAAATCAAGCCCGCTAGTAAAAATCCGTCCTCCACCAATTAGCAAGCTCACAGTAGTATTTCAAGCAAGCTGCTCCTTCTGTGAATCCAGCACATTGATAAGGACAGTAAAGTGGCTGGTCTTGTAGAGATGACCTGGTCAGTGGTGTGTGTGTGTGTGTCACAACAGGAGACGGAGCCTGTGGGTCATCAGGAGGTTATCCTGACCCATGTTTGAGCCCCGCTGGCAGTGTTTATCAAAGCAGGAGTCACACAGGGGGGCACGGGCCTGTTGGTGGAGGGGTGAAAGAGCTTACTGAAGGTGTCTGTCAAGGATGGCGCTGCTCTCCCTCTGCCTGGAGCCACAAGGCCATTATGGGGGAGCAGGAGAGACAGATAGTCCTTAATCACGTTCCCCTGACCCTGGCCAGGATAGAGGGAGGCACGCTAGCATTCATGACTGAGTTCTGAGTTTGCAGGAGTGCCATAACTTTCTGCGAAATGAGCAACAGTTGCAGCCGAACGCTCATAAAAGTCTTATTTATGCCAATAAAATCTCCGCTCCCTGTTTGAAAATCCCATATGCGTCGTCTTCAAACATCCCCACCCTCAACAGACTCAGATTCACTGCACGTTTATGTGTTTACGCTTTTTTGGTTTTCTGATGGGCTCACCTGCAGCAGGTCTATGTCTGTTTTGCTCTTTTAGGGGGGGACTGCAAACCTGGGGTCTGCGTTAACTATTAACCAGCCCCTATATATAAACGTGTTACTGATTGACACCTTGTGTTCTTGAAAGACTGGTGGCGACCTGGGCCTTGTCCTCCACAGGTGTTGTCTTATCCAGGAGAATGTTTCAGATGTCTTCAGACTGACATCCGTTTCGATTCCTTCAACTCTTGACCTGGTGCTGCCTCCACATCACTGCAGAACTCCCTACGTGGAAAAAATATTGCACATTGGATTTCCTTTTGATATTAGATTTCACTCAACTGTCTTGTAGTTCCACATTGTGTGTTTTGCCAATTGATTTTTTTTAATAATACTGAATTTTTCGTAATACAGTCCCGGTCCAAATTAGAGACCAACCTACAAAATTCTAAATGTCAAGGTCACTGCTTATTCCCAGGTTATACAAACTGGAGTATATGAGTGGTTTTTAAGCCTATGTCACTTAGAGTTACATATGTTCTGAAATATAAAAAAAATGAAATTATATATTTGAAAAATTCATTCATTCATTTTCTTTTCGGCTTAGTCCCTTTATTAATCAGGGGTCGCCACAGCGGAATGAACCGCCAACTTATTCAGCATATATTTTACGCAGCGGATGCCCTTCCAGCTGCAACCCATCACTGGGAAACATCCATACATTCTCATTCACACACATACACTACGGACAATTTTGTTTACCCAATTCACCTATAGCGCATGTCTTTGGACTGGGGGAAACCGGAGCACCCGGAGGAAACCCACGTGAACACGGGGAGAACATGCAAACTTCACACAGAAATGCCAACTGACCCAGTCGAGGCTCGTACCAGCGACTTTCTTGCTGTGGAGCACTTCCACCAGACATGACAACCAACCAAATGGTAACGTTTATAATCTAGTGAATACATATTAAACCTCTTTAACATTATTAAATGTGGCACGGTGGCTCAGTGGGTAGCACTGTCGCCTCACAGCAAGAAGGTCACTGGTTCGAGTCCCGGCTGGGCCAGTTGGCATTTCTGTGTGGAGTTGGCATGTTTTCCCTCTGTTGGCGTGGGTTTCCTCCGAGTGCTCCGGTTTCCCCCACAGTCCATACACATGCGCTATAGGTGAATTGGGTAAACTAAATTGGCCGTAGTGTATGAGCGTGTGTGAATACGAGAGTGTATGGGTGTTTCCCAGTACTTGGTTGCGGCTGGAAGGGCATCTGCTGGGTAAAACATATGCTGGAATAGTTGGCGGTTCATTCCACTGTGGTGACCCCTGATAAATAAGGGACTAAGCCGAAGGAAAATGAATGAATGAATGAACATTATTAAAAGAACATGCTGAGTGACTGATATTTGTTGGTTTGCACTAAGTGACAGTTCTAACGTTCATTTTCAAACTATTTGCTAGTTATTTTATTTCCAAGATCTGAGGTAAACTATTTGCTTCCACTTTTACTATGGCCATAAATGTCATGTAAAATGGTTTTCAAACTCACGTTAGTAGCATTTAACACTGAATAAAGCACATAATCAGCACCTGAGGTGATTGTTGTCAGTAGTTTATGCTGTTGTTCCACGGCTTTGCAGAAAAAGAAACCGTTTGTGTCGTTGCCACGGATGGTTTGGACAAAACTACTTTTAACATAGAAAAGATACCTTTTATTGTGTGTCAAGCTTTTTACAATTCTGATTACAGTGGATAAATGATAAACTGCAGCATCACTTTTTTTTCAGGTTGCTTGGAGCGAGCGTTACATTTGCTTATCCGCCGAGCCCTTTGTCTGTTTCCACAATGGTAACAGTGAAAGTGAACATTGTGACCACAGCTCTGCCCGTTGAATTCCTCTGTTGGCTCGGCTTGCAGACCAAAGGTAAACACAGGTACACTGAACCACCGCTCATACAAAGCAGCACGATTGTTCCTCGAGATGCTGTTTGAAGTGAGCAAAGGTGTGAAAGTCTGGTCAACTGCTCAGAACAATTCACCCTGGCTCTGTCAACATTTACAGGTAAACGGAGAACAGGTTCACGCGATACAAGTTTGATTTTGGTGAATTCAACTTTCCAATCCTCCTCCCATTTACAGAGCAGAGCAGATCAGATCGACGATTGTTGTGTGATATTGTGCCTGCTGCAGCCATGGTAGAGCAGCAAAGTTCCTTGGTTATTACGCTGCAATGAGAGTATAGATCCTGGCCATATCAGCCTAGAAAATAGCAACTTTTCATTTTCTGTCAGTCTTATAAACTAATGTAACTACAGAAGAGTCAAGCTTTAAATAGGAAAGTTATTAAAACTCTTCGGAGATGGGCTGAATAGATTCAAAATGGTAAAACTGTTGGGTGGACTCTAGAGGTGTTGGAAAATGAGCCTATTTCCAAAAGAAAGTTGAGTATTCAGTTTCACTTTATTTTGATGGTCCCTTTAATGCATTTTGTTGAATTTAAGTTACATTGCATCTACATGCCAACTGATTCTCATTATATTATAAGTAGACTGTTAGGTTGGGGTTAGGGTTAGTGTAAGTTGACATGTACTTGCAAAGTTTCTTATAGTCAGTTAAATGTCTGTTGAAGGAGCAGTATCAGCAGATATTAAACAGACAGTCTACTAATACTCAAATGAGAAGTAATTGGCATGTAGTTGCAATACAACTTTTAGTCAACAAAATGTGCAATAGGAACCATCACAATAAAGTGTTACCGAGTGTTCATTTAAGATATGCTTCCATATGAATCGTAACATAAAACCCAACCCGGTTTTATGGATGCTCATGTGTGGGAGTGGCTAATTCCTATGAATTTGTATGATCTCATTTGTGTGTCTTCATAATGTGCTCACGCCCCAGTGACAGAAGGTTTAGGGTGGGCCTTCATGCTTACTTTATGTAAACATTATTTATTTTTGTTTAAATGAGATCATATGCGAATTCATACATATCCACTAGTTCACCAAAATGAAACATCGTTTTCTCTTGACATCAAAAGCATTAGAATATTAAGTTAAAATCACGTTCCATTGGGACATTTTGGAAGATTCCCTACCATAATAAAAAAATGCATTGGTCAGAACTTATTTTGGACAACTTTAAAGGTGATTTTCTCAATATTTAGATTTTTTTAACCCTCAGATTCCAGATTTTCAAATAGTTGTATTAGACTATTAAGTAAAAATCATGTTCCATGAAGACATTTTCCAATATTTCCAACCATAAATATTCATTCATTCATTTTCTTTTCGGCTTAGTCCCTTTATTAATCTGGGGTCGCCACAGCGGAATGAACCGCCAACTTATCCAGCATATGTTTTACGCAGCGGATGCCCTTCCAGCTGCAACCCATCACTGGGAAACACCCATAAACTCTCATTCACACACATACACTACGGACAATTTAGCTTACCCAATTCACCTATAGCGCATGCCTTTGGACTTGTGGGGAAACCGGAGCACCCGGAGGAAACCCATGCCAACACGGGGAGAACATGCAAACTCCACACAGAAGTGCCAACTGACCCAGCTGAGGCTCGAACCAGTGACCTTCTTGCTGTGAGGCGACAGTGCTACCCACTGCGCCACCTCGCCACCCTACCACAAATATATCAAAACATAATTTTTTATTAAAAATATGCATTGGTAAGAACTTAATTTGGGCAACTTTAAAATTTATTTTCTCAATATTTCGATTTTTTAACCCTCAGATTCCAGATCTTCAAATAGTTTTAAGTAAAAATCATGTTCCATAAAGATATTTTGAAAGATTTCCAACCATACATATATCAAAGTGTAATTTTTGATTTAAAATATTCATTGGTCAGAACTTAATTTGGACAACTTTAAAGGTGATTTTCTCAATATTTAGATTGTTTAAAAAACCCTCAGATTCTCGAATAGTTGTATTACACTATTAAGTAAAAATAATGTTCCATGAAGACATTTTGAAAGATTTCATATCATAAATATATTAAAAGGTAATTTTTGAACTTAATTTGGGCAACTTTAAAGGTGATTTTATTAATATTTAGATTTTTTTTTGAACCCTCAGATTTTCAAATAGCTCTATTAGACTATTAAGTATAAATAATGTTCCATGAAGACATTTTGAAAGATTTCCAACCATAAGTATATAAAAACATAATTTTTTATTAAAAATATTCATTGGTTCAGAACTTAATTTGGACAACTTTAAAGGCGATTTTCTCAATATTTCGACTTTTTTTTTACCCTAAGATTTTCAAATAGCTGTATTAGACTATTAAGTATAAATCATGATACATGAAGACACTTTCCAAGATTTCCAACCATAAATATATAAAATGTAATTTTTCTTTAAAAATATGCATTTATCAGAACTTAATTTGGACAACTTTAGAGGTGATTTTCTCAGGTTCCGATTTATGAGGTCCAATTCAAATGGTAAATTCTTTGCTATCTGGGAACCCTTTCTCGGATACTTAGACCTGAAACGTGCTCAATCCAAATCCAGCATCCCTCATGAAAACTGACTGGCACTCTACCTTTTAGGACGTTTTAATGACTACATACTTTGTAACACTACATTTTGTATCTCCAACAGCTGAACCGACATGTATAGCAATTCATATTATATTTACCTGCAAAGTGTGTATATTCTGAGACAATGTTTGTTTGTTCTGTTGTACTTAAAAAACCTTAAAATAAAAGTATAAAAAAAGGTGATTTTTCTCAATATTTAGATTTTTTTTAACCCTCAGATTCCAGATTTTCAATTAGTTGTATCTCAGCCAAAATTTCCCCAATCCTATCACACCATACATCAATGTACATAAAAGTATATTTAATCAGTTTTTAAATGATGTATAAAATCTCAATAAAATAATTGACCTTTATGTCTAGTTTTGTGGTTCACATTTTGACACTATCCAACATTAGCCCATGATCCTCAATGCATTTTGACGTTTAAAAAAATTGACATCAAATCAGAACCCGATGATTAGATAACGCCCACGATGACGTGTAAGAACAACCAGTCTTTTTTTAAAAGCATATTAAAGCATCTCGATTTGCATGATGAAGGCCAGCGCAGATAAGACTCCTCTGGCGTCTCCTATGCATATCTTGTTTTTGGGATCTCTTAATCGGAGGTTTAGAGAGAACCCCTGCTTCTCTCTTCAGACTCTCGGTCAGTCTTGTTGTGTTCTTGTTCTCCTCAGACGTGGATCTCCAGTGGGCTGTTTTTTGAGCCTGTGCAAACAAACAGGCCAGCAGGGGATCACTCATGGACTGGGTGGAGCAGGTCATGCTGGTTCCTCATTAACTCTTCAACACTTTGACTGACAGAAATCAGAACGCAGACCATACAGGAGAAGTCCACGCTTCATCCATAGTTTTCTTTAACATCTTTCCATTTCAATTTTAGACTTTCCATCCAAAGATGCAAATGAAATTTATGCGCAAGACTGGAATATTGTGTAAAACATTTGCGAATAAAGCGTTGTTTACATCCAACAAGTCAAAGAGAAGTAAATCGTCACTTCCTGATGTACTGGCGGCAAATATCAAAAAGAAAAATGGAGTTTGCTGTGGTAGGAGAAGCTGCTGTGGGACTTTTTTCATTCATTCATTTTCCTTCGGCTTATTTATCAGGGGTCGCCGCAGCGGAATGAACCGTCAACTATTCCAGCATATGTTTTACGCAACGGATGCTTTTTTTCTTAAATGCGCATGCGTGAGATGCTCTTTGGGAGCGCAGACACTTTGCAATTTCAAAGCATTTTCAATTTGTTAATTCATAAATAGCAAATGAAGTAATACTATGGTAAAAACACAATAACCTGCTGATACAATATGGCTTGAGAAAAATAAATGAATGCATTATGAGGGTTAAAAAAACATCAGCCAAAAAGCAGATATTGCTATAAACTTAGTAACCGATGACTTCTATCGAATGGAATTCATATGTGACATATATAACATGCTAATGGTGGTATTTTTATATAACCTGCTTTTTTCTTCATTTTAGGAGCGTTACAGCCCTCGGTCCCAGCGTGCTTTCACCAAACAGAAAAAAAGAGAACAAAATCGTCACTTCCTGAAAAACTGGCGGCATATATCAATAGAAAAATGGAGTTTGCTGTGGTAGGAGAAGCCACTGTGGGCCATTTTCCTTATATAATAAATGAGCTGCGCCTCAGAAGATGAAACGCGATGAATGTGTG
>CAIGQV010016226.1:3737600-3754552 GCA_903798115.1 Danio jaintianensis | reverse complement strand
ATTATATTATATTATATTATATTATATTATATTATATTATATTATATACAGACACTTTTTGCTGTTTTAGACAAACTGCAAAGTTAATGCGCAGACAAACAAATACCCCAAATAGTTCAAAGTCCACCTGCTGTAAATTTACCTTGTTAATAATAACCACATTTTCATAAAACGTGGCAACCTTTGGATCCTAATAACATATGACATATAATTCAGCAGTACTCTGTTTAATTATAAGCAATTAACTATAACCCTAAACCCTAACCTCATAGCAAATACACAGCACTTAAATGTAGAAAGTGAAATGAAGCTGCCATTCCTGTATTTTTATATATATATTTTAGGTTTTAAACAAATTGGTGAGCTAATATTAATTGCTATTTATTTAACATTATTAAACATTAACATTATTTTATGTTAAAATAGTGTTTAATAAGTTGTAATATAGTTAATTATAATGTAATGTAATATTAATAAATAATATTGTTTTATTAATTTTTTTAAATAGTTGTGTCTGGACAGGATGGCCATCACTGTGTTCAATTGTTATTATTATTATTTCATGTTATTTATCGATTGCAATACAGATGGAAAATGTGTTTAATAAAAATGTGTTCTAATAATAATAATAATAATTCATTCATTCATTTTCC
This sequence comes from Danio jaintianensis, assembly GCA_903798115.1. Taxonomy (NCBI): domain Eukaryota; kingdom Metazoa; phylum Chordata; class Actinopteri; order Cypriniformes; family Danionidae; genus Danio; species Danio jaintianensis. The sequence goes on along the minus strand of CAIGQV010016226.1, from coordinate 3,753,899 downwards.
TTCGGCTTAGTCCCTTTATTCATCAGGGGTCGCCACAGCGGAATGAACCACCAACTATTCCGGCATATGTTTTATGCAGCGGATGCCCTTCCAGCCGCAACCCAGTACTGGGAAACACCCATACACTCTCACGTTCACACACACACACACACATACAGACAATTTAGTTTATTCAATTCACCTATAGCGCATGTCTTTGGACTGTGGGGGAAACCGGAGCACCCGGAGGAAACCCACGCAAACACGGAGAGAACATGCAAACTCCACACAGAAATGCCAACTGGCTCAGCCAGGACTCGAACCAGCGACCTTCTTGCTGTGAGGCGACAGTGCTAACCACTGAGCCACCGTGCCGCTCCTCAATATTAACATTCATTCATTCATTTTCTTTACGGCTTAGTCCCCTTATTAATCTGGGTTTGCCACAGCGGAATGAACCGCCAACTTATCCAGCATATGTTTTACGCAGCGGATGCCCCTTCCAGCTGCAACCCATCATTGGGAAACACCCATACACACTCATACATACACTACGTACAATTTAGCCTTCCCAGTTCACCTACAGCGCATGCCTTTGGACTTGTGGGGGAAACCGGCGAACCCAGAGGAAACCCACGCAAACACGGGAAGAACATGCAAACTCCACACAGAAATGCCAACTGACCCAGCCGAGGCTCGAACCAGCGACCTTCATGCTGTGAGGTGACAGCGCTAATTTGTGTTCAATTGCCACGCCACCGCGTCAATTGCCACGCCACCGGTCGCGTCGCGTCGCCTCCGCGTCGCCCAATATTAACATATTACGTAATATTAAAATGAATATAAGTAATATTACATAATATATTACATAATATTTTTAATTCCTTCTATAAACGTCAATTGCAACATTCTTCTAAATATCTTCTTTTGTGTTCACCAGAATAAAGAAACTCATAAATGTCTAAAACTACTTGAATGTGATGTTAAATGATGCCGGAATTAGCATTTTTAGGTGTACTGTCCCTTTAAGTCGGTTTAGCGCAACATACATTGAACTCATTTGTAAAGTTAATTTGATTCAACTTAAAATTTGAAGGCAACGTTGTGCTTAAAATAACCATAATTTAACATCATTCTGTCACTGCTCTTTTGAACTTCCTCTCCATTGAGCTTCTGTATTTCCACCGAATGACTGTCAGTATTAAAAACGAGAGCAGGAGAAACAGATCTGTGAATCTCATGACTCCAGCAGGGTGTGACCAGAGAAGGTTGTTAACACGTTTACAACTGAAGGCCTCTCCCACACACACACACACACGCACGCACGCACACAAAGGTTGCTTTTACACCTTCTTGTTTAATCATCTACTATTGCAAACAGCCACATATATGCGTCTGTCTCTCTCCGCAGATGACAGTCTCTGGCTTTAGTCCTGCTGGAGAAGGCTGTGCCAGGCATAAAGAGCATAACATCCAGTCATAAACCATAAGTAAACAGGGCACATTTTAATGCAATGGGAAAAAGGGCTGAGTTACTCGAATGTAGGAGGCAATTGTTCTGTTTTGAAGAAAATATTGGTTTCGTTTATGATGTAGTGTTGTTACTGAAGTAAATGTGCAACTATTTATTGAAATGAGCTGAAACAACCCCACAATTCTTGAGATTTCGTTGGGACAACTTAATTTTTTAATGTTCAATCCACTTAAATTTGTTTAAATCTGTAACAATATGAATGTATTTTTTACAGTGTGTCTTTATACACTCAAAAATTATGTTTGCTGTCTGTGTAAACTCATTCATTCATTCATTTTCCTTCGACTTAGTCCCTTATTTATCAGGGGTCGCCTCAGCGGAATGAACCGCCAACTATTCCGACATATGTTTTACGCAGCGAATCCCTTCCAGCCGCAACCCAGTACTGAGAAACACCCATACACACTCATTCACACACACACACACACACACACTCATATACTACGGCCAATTTAGTTCATCCAATTCACATATAGCGCATGTGTTTGGACTGTGAGGGAAACCGGAGCACCCGGAGAAAAGCCACGCAAACAAGGGGAGAACATGCAAACTCCACACAGAAATGCCAACTGACCCAGCCGGGACTCGAACCAGCAACCTTCTTGCTGTGAGGCGACAGTGCTAACCCCTGTGCCACTGTGCTGCCTGTTTGTTTAAACTACTTTTATAAAATAAGCTGAAACATAAGCTGTTCAATCCACTTAAATCTGTCAAAACTAATAAGTTGACTTGATTCCTTCATGTTGTCCCTACACAGATCGATTGTGTGGAACCCAGCATTTTTTAGTGTAAAGAAAAGTGAAAGGTGTAGTTCACCCAAAAATGACAATTCTGTCATCATTTACTCATCATTTACTTGTTCCAAACCAGTTTGAGTTTCTTTTTTTTCTGTTGAACACAAAATAAGATATTTTGTAGAATGTTATATATATAAAAAACAGCCATTGACTTCCATAGTATTATTTGTTCCTACTATGGAAGTCAATGTCTGATTTTTTTAATAGTTTTTCAGAATATCCTGTTTTGTGTTTATTAGAAGAAAGAAATTCATCACAATTTAGAACCAACTGTGTGAGTGAATGATTTTTGGGTGAACTATCCCTTTAAAGTGAAAATCTGCTCAATATTTACTCATCCTCAAGTGGTTTGAGCTTCTTCCTTCTGTTGAACACAAAAGAAGATATTTTGAAGGAAGACGAAAACTATTGACTTCCATAGTAGGAAAAACAAATACTTTGGAAGTCAATGGTTACAGGTTTCAAACATTCTTCAAAATATCTTCTTTTGTGTTTGACAGAAGAAAGAAAGTCAAACAGGTTTGGAACAAGTGAAGGGAGAGTAATGGATCACAGAATTTAAATTTTTGGGTGAACTGTCCCTTTAAGGGTGCTCTGCGCTGCTGAAAACTCAGTGTAAAGACGTATTAAATTAAATTATGCCAGCTTTGACTTCACCTCAGCTTTTATCAAAGGCAATTTATGCAATTATGATTTATGCCACAGTCTGTGTACATTCACAAAAAGCAGCTTCTGCTCCACCTTAACAGTGTAAATTTGCCTTTTTACACACATTATAGACATTTAAGAGATAGTTCACCCAAAATTAATTAATACGAACCCTCGGCGGTTCCAAACCTTTATGAGTTTCTTTTTTTTGTTGAACACAAAGGAAGATATTTTGAAGAATGTTAGAGCTGGTAACCATTGACTTCTATAGTAGTAAAACCTAAATATTATGGAAGTTAATAGTTACCGGTTATCAGCCTTTTTACATAATATCTTTCGTTGTGTTTAACAGAAGAAAGAAACACAAATATAGGGTTGTGAAGTTGAGTAAACTATGCCAATTTTACATTTTGGGTGAACTATTAATAGTTAAATCTTAGATAGGGTATAGATAATTACTTTTAATTGAACACTGACGTTTTAATGCCTCAGCCTGTGTATATTAATTTTAATACCGCATTAACTTCAGCTTCGCGGCACTTTTGCAATTTGCTTTTACATAAACTGAGACATTTTTAGCGTCTTAAAATGAGATCAAATTCATAGCCTATATATATTTTTTTCTGTTACACACTGTGGTGACTTCATGTCCACATACAGTGACTGTACTTCCAGTGAAAAAAAGGCCAACACCCCCCTGACTTACAATATATCACCAGAGGTAATGAGTATTTGATCGCTTCATCATCATTCACGCGGGAACAACTTTAGTGATGTACAACACAAAGCAAACGAATCTAGCAATGATTGCTCTACAAGAAACATTGTTTGAAGCAACCTGATGAGCCATGAGCAAATATCTAATATGGCGCTGAACAATCGCAAACATTCTTACCTTTACTCCGCTGAACATGTCTAATCAAACGGAGATAATCTGATGGCACCGCTGAATTATGAGCTTTTTTTGCTGGAGAGAAAGCAAGCTAGTTAAAGTAGCCTATTATATTGGTAATTATCAGGTAATAAATGGGTTCAACAACTATTCTGCTCATTTTTGAGGGCTATTTAATTCAAAAATGATACAACAGTGTAAAAAATGCTGGGTTCCACATGTTGTCCTTCATGTGGTCCCAACACAAACCGATTAAGTTGACTCAATTGTTTTTACAAATGTAAGTAGATTGAGCGTAAAACAATTAGGTTGTCCCAAAAAATACTCAAGAATTGTGTTGATTCAGCTCAAAAATGGTTTTTAGTGAAAGTCTCCATATATGTATAAAACCAATATACGACAAAACACAATTGAATAATAATAATAACAGTGATAACTATTATTATTATTACTATTATTATTACTATTATAAGAACTAAGCACATTTCCCATCTAAATTGCCAAAAAAATAACATAAAATAAAAAATTTATATGGTTTTAAATAAATATATACGATTTTAGGTTATTATTAGTAATGGGTTATTACAGTAATTTAATAATAGTTTTTTTATTATAATATATTTTTATTATTATTAGAATTATTATTAGAATTAGAACTAAATAATTTTTATTTTCGCTGCAGCAATGATCGATGTTATTTGCTCATGAGATCATACTGGCGCAGACATTGTGTCTCTATTGTGTTCGTTGAATTCGTTTTACATTGTGGGGTCAAAGTACATGCAGACAGCCTGATAAAGACTCTCTTTGTAGTGGCCTAGAATGCAATAAATAGCCTAGTATAACATATTGTATATATACCGCGGGAAACCATTCATTCCCGTAAATAACTGTAGGGCTGTGATTTCGGTATGCTGTCTCAAGTCCTTTAACCTGTTTATTTTGATTATTAAATTTGCTTTCAGGTAAAAAAAATCAATAATAAGTGGTGAAATATTAAATAGAAACTATGCTCTTAATATTTAATATATATATATGAGAGTGCCAAAGAGAAGCTCGATTTTGTGTTGTACTAAAATAGCCAAATAAATATTATTGAATTAATAATATTATTTCGTTTAAGCACTGCTTTTTAATTTAATTTAATTTGTTTTAATAAATTTAAAACCTTTAAATTTTGAGAACGGAATTTAGATTTATTTTACATCAATTATATGTCAGTATAATTACAGTTTTTACCTAAACACGTATTTTAAATGGTGTTTTTTCTCTCTTTCTACAGAAAAGAAATCAAAATAATTTGATTTCCCTCGTCTTTGATGATTTTTCTATTATTAAAAAGAGACAGACGCACACACATGATGGAAAGACACAATGCAGACTCATACATCGACACACACACACACACACGCACGCACACACACACACTTCTGTCAAACTGTCTGGACAGCGTTTCTACAGAGATAAATATAGATAAAAACTCCAATGCGTGACTGTGTTTTTATTTGAATTCTCCATTGCACACAATTTCCCTTCACATTTTTAAGAAAACAAAGAGTTTTGGGCTATTTAAATATTACAAATACATATTCTAAAAAGCAAATAAAGCAATAGCAATTTGTATAACACCATCACCAAACGCCATCAAATCAGTATTATATAATTTACACACACAACAACAACTGGGCTGTGTTAAAATTAAGATAACGTCACTAGTCATCGAATAAACGGAGCAACAAAAGAGTCAGAGACCCTCGCGACATGATTAATCTAATTGTCATCCTCCAATACCTGATCGGATCACAACACTACACAATGTATATTCTGCTTGAACGCATTATCAGCGGTTCAAAGTCAAGCACTCAGTAATGCCTGTTGCCCGCTGGGTGTTTGTGTAGGATCTTTTACAATCCTAAACGATGCCCCGTCGTCTTAGATGAACTAATTAGCAAACGACCCTGATTTGCATAGCACAGACAAAGTTCAACATCAAAACTGGTAGAAGAGTAGGTGATTTCATCAGTCTTCTGTCGTGATTTACTCTAACACTCTACAAAATGCTGAGTTATTTCAACACAAATTGGGTCAAATATAGACAAAAATATGGACTGCTGGGTTAAATATTTTTAATTCAATTTATAGACCAATTTTAAAGCAATAGTTGTCCATATTTTGCACAAATTTTAGTTGAATTAAACTAGCATTTTTACACTCTAAATTGCTGGGTTGTTTAAAATTAAATTCTGAGGTAAAATCTGTACAAAAACAACTGCTGAGATATTATTTGTATTATTATTTAATTTATAGTACCAAATTTAAACAAACGTTTGTGTTTGTCCATATTTTGTCCATTTTAGGTTGAAATAACCCAACATTTATTACACATAATTTAAAATATATGAATCTATCAGATTTGGACCCCGATTTTAGTAATCGAATAGTATTTTAGACTGCGATATAACACAGCATATAGTCTGCCATGAGTTACTCCTGTTATTTATGCTGTGCAAATGACGCGTTAAATTACAGTTCATCCATCTAAGAGTAATGTTCTAGCGAAAATATATTCAGCTCGTCCTAATAAATCCGCTGACGCATTTAAACGCGTTCCTCCTTTACGCGAAAATTCGGCTAGATTTATAAGACTCGCATTTTCCATTCGACATCAAGGACGTGAAAAGTAAGTAAGGTGGAAAGTGAAGAGCAGCTCCCCTATCGAGCAGATGTGTTTGCTCAAGCTGGGTCCAATCAGAGGCCCGGAGCCCAGGAGGCGCCTCCTCTCTTAAACATCGTCACGAGTCAACGGAGAACTTTCAGTCCTAATAGTTCTCCAAGTCCTGCAACCACAGAACCGCTGGATCCTGCGAACACCAACTTATGGCAAACCACCAATAGGTCAGTGGTGACTTTTTCTTCCCTCGTCTTGATCATAAATGTCTTCCCCGGCTCTTGTCAAACATCTGGTCTTGGTGCTGAGTTCAGTGCCAGTTGAGGAGAGCCGAAATCATTTCGGGTATTTTTTTTTTACCCTGCCTCTCTCTCTCTCTTATCTGTTGTGGGTCTTATCAAGTGGTTATCTCTTTTCTGCAAAGACATATTACGTTTTGTTTCCTATCTGTTACGTTGGGTGTTTTTTGGGGGGTAATTATGATGAGGCTACATGAAGAGGGAGGACGGGACTTACGACACGGATGGATTCAGATCTTCAGTGTAAAGCCCTGTATGGGGTGTGTGTGTGCGTGCGCATGGGTTTTCTGGGAATATAGTCAATTTGTGCTCAGTCATTCATGTCCTGCAGTTCAACTTTCAATTTAGGGCATTACAAGACAGCACAAAAATCATGAATGACCCGAGTAAGTTTTAAGCTGACCATTACGCGCTTATGAAGTGAAACTAATGCCTCAGAGTCCTGTGGGGAAAAACTTGAATTTCATTCAAAAACTGCGCAGATCTTAGAACGCAGTGCTTAAAAGTCAATCAGCATTAAAAAAAAAGTACTTTAATTAATGGTTACGTTTTTTTTAATCTTAATAAAAAAGCTCCTCTTCAATCCTCTTGGACATTTCGTTGTGATATAATTTTTTTAAAGTGTTTAACTCTCTCTTTGTTTAGCCTATATGTATTTCCGACATTTATAGACATTTTTATGTTCTCGTTTTCAGTGCACTCTTTCTCTCCATTTTCCACACACTGTGAGATATAAAAGGGATCCTGGATGGACCTGGGTGATAACAGCTGGTCCATGGTCAAGCGCGAAGTGTCCAGCAGCAGCAGCCCAGGGTCTCCGGCTGAGCAAAGCTACCTGCACACTGACCGGAGGGACCGGCTGAGATCTCCAGCGCCGATTCACCTGGACCCGGTGGGATCCCGTCGCGCTGAGGGCAGGCCCCTACACTCCTACGTCCACTTCGGGCATCCCAGCAACGCCCTTCCCAGTTCTGACGACGTTACACTATTTACGGATTTAGACCAGGGCAACAAACTCATCATCTCAGGTGGACACCCCAGGGAGACGCATAAGGGAGGCCTCATTGTGGACCCTACCGACATGTATCAGACCCTGGCCATCGCGGCGACCCAGAGCCAGGCCGGTTATAACGACACGCCGTCGGCCGGTTACATGCACTCCAACCCCACTTCTCCCGTTTATGTGCCTACGTCTCGCGTTGGAACGATGATACCGAGTTTGTCTTACCTGCAACCCGGCGTGTCAACACAGCCGAGCCACGCGGTGAGCAGTCACTCTGTGTGGTCGCAGCCCGCGCCTGAGAGTCCGTCCTACAGCACTGGAAGCCCGCATACCTCCAACCGGTTCCACTACTCCCCGAGTCCGCCGATGAATAACGGCACGTCGAGGGACACCAGCTACACTACTCCTCTGAATGTAAACAGTCGCGACCAGTACCTTTCACGCCCGATAAGTGGATCTTACACGAGCCCGTATCCTCCGTATGTCGCCCCGCAGCTTTCGCAGTTACCAGCGGCGTGGCCCGCGGGACCCTTCGAGAACTCCATGCTGCACTCACTGCAGTCCCGAAGCGCACCGCTGGCCATCAGGGGCCCCAATGGAGGTGAGCTGTCGCTGTTCATCGCATAGACTAAATGTTCTGTATATTTCTGTCTGTGAAATTCAAACATTCTGACCATATAAAAACTAACTCAATATAATAATATACTTGTAAAAAATTATATAAATATATAAACGCCCAATGTAAAATGCTTGAACGGCCACTAGAGTAAAGGTAGACTACTCTTTTTAATGTTAATAATTATCTTTTTTTAATTAAAATTAGTTCTTGTCATTACGCAAGGTAGGCAATGTATAAATAAATCATTAAGTAAAATAATTAATGTAAAATTGTTATGGTAATATATCTTAATATAGCATTTGTTTCGCGACAGGTGGAATATCGGACTATTTGTTTCTGAATATAACCATATCGTTGTAAAAACCTTTAAAACACGGGTTGATATTTTTTTATTGACCACTTTTCTATTTAAAAAAATCTCCTTTAAAGCTTTCCATTTTTGTGTTCTGAAATTCTCAGTAAAAAATAAATAAATTAGGCTATATGCATATTAAACTCAATAAATTACACTGTTTTTAAAATAAAAAGACACGGATCAGTTTAATACCACAAATAAGTAAGTGTGTGTAGCCTAATCTATTGTTTAGTGACAATTGAAAGTTACATGTTGCCAATGTAGGCACATTTTTAGTTTTAAGAAAATATCTAGAAACGAAGTTAATTTTTTATAACTAATATTTCTATATAGCCTAGCATTGCGTTATCATCCATTTCAGTAATGTCGATTAGAATAAAAACATCGATAATTAGCCTATAACCGCTCTGAAAAATGGTGCGCATTAGCCTGTAAGCAGATATTTTAGAATTCGTGAGTATAAGTTTAAACGAGAAACAAGAGAAACTCACTCTAAAAAAACATTTAGGGTTTGTTCAAGCTATTTAAAATGAGCTGCAACAACACAATTATTGATTTTTTGGGGGGGACAACTTAATTGTTATATGTTCAATCCACTTAAATTTATATAAACAAAATAATAAGTTAAAGTAATTCCTTCATGTTGTCCTAATGCAAATCGATCGTGTGGAACCCAGCAATTTTTTTTTTTACAGTGAATCTCATCTGTCATTAATGCTATTAGTCTGTTGCAAGTGTCATTAATGCGCGATTTATTGACTGAGTGCTGTCTGTGTGTGTCAGATCTGCTGGAGGAGATGGTGGAGAGCCGGGAGTGCGTAAACTGCGGCTCCATGTCCACCCCGCTGTGGAGACGCGACGGCACGGGACACTTTCTCTGCAACGCCTGCGGGCTGTACAGCAAAATGAATGGACTCAGCCGACCATTAATTAAACCTCAGAAGCGCATGGTAAGTGAGCACCGGCTCGACGAGCTACTTAACCACTCAATTTCCTGCCTATTTATTTCAAACAATACCCAGAGGTTATCTGGGAACATCTTCACAGCTCTACTCCCATAATAAACGCTATTTTTATTGGACACGTTTGCAGGCGTTAAGCGTTTATTGTTTATATACTTGGGGGGAAAAGATACTGCGCATGTACTTTGTTGTATGTGACTCTCAACTACAAAACCAATAAGTGTCATTTTTTTATCGACAACTATTTGAAAAACTGAAATGTGATGGTTCAAATATAAAAATAAAAATAAATAAATGTTAATAATAATAATAATAACTCTAAATATTGAGAATATCGGCTTTAAAGTTTTTTTGTATTAAGTGCTTAGCGGTGCTTATTATTAATAAAAAAATAAGTTTTGATATATTTACAGTAGGAAATGTACAACATATTTTAATAAAACGTGACCTTAACCTAATTTTCTAATGAATTTTGGCATAAATTGGCATACATTTGGCATTTTTGACTCATACAACGTACTTTTGGAAATTGTTAAAATATACCTGGGCGTCACGGTGGCGCAGTGAGTAGCACGTTCGCCTCACAGCAAGAAGGTCGGCTGGGTCAGTTGGCATTTCTGTGTGGAGTTTGCATGTTCTCCCCGTGTTCGCGTGGGTTTCCTCCGGGTGCTCCGGTTTCCCCCACAAGTCCAAAAACATGTGGTATAGGTAAAATTGGGTAGGCTAAATTGTCCGTAGTGTATGTGTGTGAATGAGTGTATGTGGATGTTTCCCAGTGATGGGTTGCAGCTGGAAGGGCATCCGCTGCGTAAAACAAATGCTGAATAAGTTGGCGGTTCATTCCGCTGTGGCGACCCCGGATTAATAAAGGGACTAAGCCGAAAAGAAAATGAATGAATGAATGAATGAATGAATAAAATATACCTGCGCAACATAAGATTGATTTGGTGGTCACTTATTAAAAACTAAATATTTTAAGAAGAAAAAAAACCATCTTTTTTATTGGTTTAATATTTGTGAAATTGATGATCCATTTAATAAGTTAAAACAAATAAAATGTTGCGTATATAGGTCTAGAAAAATCAATACTTTTGACCCATAGAAAGTACTTTTGCCAATTGTCAAAACATACCTGTGCGACGTAAGACTGGTTTGGTGGTCACATATTAAAAATAAAATACTTTAAGTAAAAAAATATCATGTTTTTTATTGGTTGGTGATCCAAATAAATTATTGCGCATAGATCTAATATTGATTTAATCCTCCAGAAATTGAACATTTCGTTATAACACGTTGAATGCATGGCTGTGAGACGCTCGATTTTATTTATCGCTGTCAATTAATAACATTGTTCATTGCTTTTATCTGCAGTCTTCCTCCCGGCGGATCGGTCTGTCATGCGCAAACTGTCAGACGAGCACCACGACACTGTGGCGCAGAAACGCGGAAGGAGAGCCCGTGTGCAACGCCTGTGGCCTTTACACCAAGTTACACGGGGTAAGTTATATTAGATAGCCTATTACCTGCTCCATTTCATGCTGGTTCTAGAGTGCTGTTAGAGAATGGCTGACTTTAAAAATGTCAAACATCCCTGTATCCCTGTGAACACAGTACAATTTTTGTCTCTCATTACTTTTGCATGTATAACTTTTTATATTTTTTTAGCATTAAATTGGATCATGGTAAAGCTCAAAGTGTCTTCTTTCCAATGATACCTAATTTTTGTTTGTAGCTCACTGCTGTTAAGAAATGTTACTATCTTAAGTTAGGTGTAAATCCCCATAAGGGGGTGCATTGAGGTAAACCTGGTTTTATATTCACACATTCAGACATTATGCTTAATAATATAATTTCAGAAAAGCATTCTTTGCAAATTCTAAATAGGGAAATCATATTATCAGCCAATGACTATCAAAATTTAACATTGTTCACAGTCAATTAAATAGTGCTAATGTTGTTTTGAAGTCATACGATTTGAGACCAAATATTCAAAGTAGCGTGGTATATATATATATATAGGGAGCATATCACAAGTTGTCGCTGTTCAAAAACGAACGAATGTGCGAATATAAAACCAACTTTACCTCAATAGTGGGTGCTGGCTAACAGGTTAACATCAACCATATTTTGTTTTACGTTGATGGTTTAGATAATTCAGTATCAGACATTGTGAATATTGTTTTCCTACTTGCTAAATATTGTTGTAAGTGGAGAGACTGTCCCACCTGCATTGAACATTTTTGAAATGAATTTAAACTATTTTCCTCCTCACTTAGATTACTTAAAAATTGTTGCACCCAGAAAATATCATCGGACATCTATAAGATTCTTTTGTTTTAATTATTAATTTAATTGTAATTATTAATTTAATTAACTTGTGTATTAATTAATTTGGGGTGGCACGGTGGCTCAGTGGTTAGCACTGTCGCCTCACAGCAAGAAGGTCGCTGGTTCAAGTCCCAGCTGGGCCAGTTGGCATTTCTGTGTGGAGTTTGCATGTTCTCCCCGTGTTGGAGTGGGTTTCCTCCGGGTGCTCCGGTTTCCTCCACAGTTCAAAGACATGCGCTATAGGTGAATTGAATAAACTAAATTGTCCGTAGTGTATGTGTGTGAATGAGTGTGTATGGGTGTTTTCCCAGTACTGGGTTGCAGCTGGAAGGGCATCCGCTGCATAAAACATATGCCGGAATAGTTGGCAGTTCATTCCGCTGTGGCGACCCCTGATGAATACAGTGACTAAGCCAAAGGAAAATGAATGAATGAATGAATTGATTTGATTTATTTTTTATTGCCATAGATGTAATAGGGTTTGATGCTGACTGTTATTGTACGTGGTTTGATACTACGTTGTTATCTCTACAAGATTTTGTATTCTATGTTTAATAAAAAAAAAAAAGTTACATTAGATATTACACAAAAAAACAACATTTGTATACAAATGATTCAAATGGTATGATAAATAAAATACCACACTGAAAATAAAATCAATAGAAACCGCCACTGAAGTACTAACAGTCCACAACGAATGCCAATAAAACGTAGACAGTCTCAGAAATAAAGGTACAAAATTGTCACTGGGGTGGTACCTTTTCAAAAGCTCACTTTTGTACCATACAGGTTGACATTAGTAACTTTAGGGTACACTTTTGTATCTATAAGGTTCACTTTTGTACCTTTAAGGTACTGTGAGGTATTGAGGTAAAGTTGGTTTTACATTCGCACAATCAATCAGTGACAACTTGTGACATACTCCCTATATTGTTACTGTGGTACGTTGAATATTGGGTCTGAAATCACATGCAAGTATGACTTCAAAACAACATTAGCACTATTTAATTGACTGTGAACAATGTTGTACTTTGATAGTCATAGGCTCCTAATATGATTTCACTATTTAGAATTTGAAATGGGTGGCACGGTGGCTCAATGGTTAGCACAGCAAGAAGGTCGCTGGTTTGAGTCCTGGCTGGGCCAGTTGGCATTTCTGTGTGGAGTTTGCATGTTCTCCCTGTGTTGGAGTGGGTTTCCTCCGGGTGCTCCGGTTTCCTCCACAGTCCAAAGACATGCGCTATAGGTGAATTGGATACACTAAATTGGCCGTAGTGTATGTGTGTGTGTGTGAATGTGACAGTGTATGGGTGTTTCCCAGTAATGGGTTGCGGCTGGAAGGGCATCTGCTGCATAAAACATATGCTGGATAAGTTGGCAGTTCATTCCGCTGAGGTGACCTCTGATAAATCAAGGAATAAGCCGAAGGAAAATGAATGAATAAAATATATAAATGCCTTAGCATTTAAAACTAAATAATGTCATGTTTTAGGTGCCTCGGCCCCTTGCCATGAAGAAAGAAGGCATTCAGACAAGGAAAAGAAAACCTAAATCCTTGAGCAAAGCGAAGGGATCATCTGGTATGTTAAATAATGTTCATTTAAAAGCATTACTTTATGTTTGGTCAAGTGCAGGTCAACTGACTGTACAATAAAATAATCCGCAGGCAGCAGCTCTGTCCCCATGACTCCAACTTCTTCATCATCTTCTAACTCAGAGGAGTGCACAAAAAACAGTCCTTCGTCAACAAAGGTGCCTGTAACATCAGTGAGTATATTTTTAAATTGTATTTTGGTGCATTTAAACAAAACAGATTTATTAAACAGATATATTTATTAAAATATTATTTTAGTTACCAAACATATTCAGAAATTGAAAGATAATACAATTAAATTCAAGCAAATTATTACAAAAACAATTACAACCTACAAAATTTAAACTAAATATTTCCATTTTTTTTGCTTCTCTTGATTTTTCCGCTTTTTAAAATTTATATTTAATATTTTTCCATAACATAAATTTGGCTGTACTAGTTTTTAGACTGTTATCGTAAGTTATTTTGTTAGATAAGCTCCAGATTTGGCTTCAGTACTGACTAATCTAATGTACATGCACAAATATAATATTGTATAGCTTCCTATTAAAAATATGAGTTTAAAAGATTAGTGAGGGGTGTACTTATATATGCTGAACACTGTATATATATATATTTTACCCATATTTGACACACTTTTGGGACTAATTTTTGTTTATGAACATGTATATGTATTGCTATTGAAAAATGTAAAATATATTTATTTATTTTAATCTGAAAGTGAAAGTACGTCCAAGCAAAATGTATTAATTTTATTTCTCTTCAGTGCAATATATTATGCTGTTTTATTACAAATAAACTAAAATAAATAATAAATTAATAAAAAAATGTGAACTGTTTTTAGAGTTCAACCCTGAATTTAACAGTGTTAATTTGTTCATTTAATGGGTAGTTCTCAGATTATATATTCTAATATATGTAATACAGTCATAAATTCAAATATATATTTAAATTATATTATTTAAATATATAGGAAAAATATATATTATTTTTTTCAATTATAGTTTGTTTTTTTGTTTGTAATTAATGTGTATTTTAGAATGTATTTTTTAATTAATAAAAAAAGGGTAAATGTGGTTATAATAAGGATAAAACATGGTAACATTCACACTTCATTAATAAGAAACAACATTAAAGGGATAGTTCACAAAAAAAACTCTCTTGTGGTTTTAAACCTTTATGAGTTTCTTTCTTCTGTTGAACATAAAATAAGATATTTTGAAGAATGCTGGTTGCTGGTATTGATTTCCAGTAGGAAAATAAATACTATGGAAGTCAATGGGTGCCAGCAACCAACATTTCTCAAAATATCTTCTTTTGTGTTCAACAGAAGAAAGAAACTCAAAGGTTGAGTGAGAGTAAATGATGACAGAATTTCAACTTTTGGGTGAACTAAGTTGTGAGTTTTATGAAAGACTCTTCGAAAACAGATTTTTAATGCATTATGAAAGTTAAAATGAGTCAGTAATGTACTAAAACATCACCAGATAAAAAGTGTTTGATTAATGCATTCCCAGTGGACACCTTGATGTTAAATCGGTCAAAAACACGTCAGAAATGCAAATCCATTTGATGTCAAAACCTTGACGTCTATTTGACATCCACACATTGATGCCCTTTTGACCACCAAAATAATGACACAAAAAGTATTATAATATAAGAAAAGGCGGCACTGTGGCTCAGTGGTTAGGATACCTCACAGCAAGAAGGTCGCTGGTTCGAGTCCAGGCTGGGCCAGTTGACTTTTCTGTGTGGAGTTTGCATGTTCTCCTCGTGTTGGCATGGGTTTCCTCCGGGTGCTCCGGTTTCCCCCACAGTCCAAAGACATGCGCTATAGGTGAATTGAATAAACTAAATTGGCCGTAGTGTATGTGTATGAATGAGTGTGTATGGCTGTTTCCCAGTACTGGGTTGCGGCTGGAAGGGCATCCGCTGTGTAAAACATATGCGATAAGTTGGTGGTTCATTGCGCTGTGGCGACCCCTGATTAATAAAGGAACTAAGCCAAAGGAAAGGGAATGAATGAAAATAAGAAAAGTTTTATTTGTCTGAAATCATTTATTCATTCATCATTTATTTTCTTTTCGGCTTAGTCCCTTTATTAATCTGGGGTTGCCACAGTGGAATGAACCACCAACTTATCCAGCATATATTTTACGCAGCGGATGCCCTTCCAGCTGCAACCCAACACTGGGAAACACCCATACACTCCCATTCACACACATACACTACAGACAATTTAGCTTACCCAATTCCCCTATAGCGCATGTGTTTGGACTGTGGGGAAACCGGAGCACCCGGAGGAAACCCACGCCAACACGGGGAGAACATGCAAACTCCACACAGAAATGCCAACTGACCCAGCCGGGGCTCGAATCAGCGACCTTCTTGCTGTGAGGCGACAGCGTTACCCACTGCGCCACCGTGTCGCCCTCGTCTGAAATCTCACATTGCAAATTACAAAAATGTACAAAATTTTTCTAACCTTATAATGCATGTAAACTGCCTTGATGTCAAATATACATCAAATAGACATCTAACATTGGCATCAAAATATGTCTAAAATCATTTACAGCACAATTTGATTCTTGACGTGCTTTTTGACGTCAATGTTAGATGTC
>CAIGQV010016226.1:3710057-3731633 GCA_903798115.1 Danio jaintianensis | reverse complement strand
CAAAACACAATTCATAAATTCAAAACACAATTCATAAATGCACAAAACACAATTCATGAATACGCAAATCCAGTTTGTACAGTCAAAACAATTAATAAATACACAAAACACAATTCATAAATGCACACATACAATAAATTTCGGGATTATTTATGATTTTTACTTGTGAATTCACTTACTGTGTTTTCAATACACAAATTGGATTTGTGCATTTATGAAATGTGTTTGGAATTGACCAATTGAGTTTTGTTTTTGCAAATGTATTATTTTTGAGACTGATCTGGCTCCATATGACAACAAAACTTTATTTTGAAGAATAAGAATCTCTTAATCAACAGTGAATGTAGATTGAGCTCCTCGGTCTGTGCCGTCCGGCGCTGAACTGTGTGTTTGGACAGTGAGTAAAAGGGTCAGTGTCACCCTCTCCTCTCTCTGGGGTGGAGTTGAAAGTCCAGTTCGTGCCAGAGTAAACATGGAGGAGGTCTCCAAGCCCGAGGCTGTTTGAACTGGGTAAAGAATGGTTTTCCCTGAGGAGGAGTTACCCAACTCTTAGTGAGGCACTGTCTGCTTTAACAGCCTCCGGAAGAGATGTGATCACTGACGCAGACCTTATAGTAAAATTCAGCCCAATTTCCAACTGATCTTTCCCTAAACAAACAGGCCTGGTATTCAGAAGAGGAAATCCTGTGGATCTTTCCATAGGAATATGTGTAACAAATTTCAATTATCAACGAACATGGTGGAATCTGTTGGCTTTTATTAAAGCTCCCGTGAAGTGTGCATTTTTTATTCGATGTTTGATGTAATCTCAACTGAAAAATAAAGAGAGGGCGGGACATATAGTAGCTCCTCCCCTTTTAAAAAACAGCCAATAGCATTTTGTTTTTATTACAGATCTGCCATTGAGAGTGCTTGAGGGATCAAGCGCATCAAATGAAAAGCAAACAACAAGAAGGGGGCGGGGCATGTCAGATACTAGAGAGCATTTGATTGGTCAGAAGATTTGATGAGCAACTGAAGTATGAGGTGATGTGAAAAAAATCATTAATCGATTTAGGCGGAAGTGACAAACTGCAAGCTTTGGATGTTTATATCAGTTTTATATTTACTAAACGCGAATTTTAGCGCACACTAGCTAATAGATGCAACATTGGCTCATTCTGAAAACGTAGCCCTATATACATTTCTGGAGATCGCAAATTATGTAGCCAGAGGTACGTATGGCTGCATTTTGTTTTTAAAACAAACGCTACGGGGCAGTATGACGCTGTTCCTTTTCGCGCTACCAGCTGACCGCTTACCTCCTATGGACGGCTTTCCCACTGTTACCAGTTTGTCCGGTAGCTCGCCATGTACGTCGGCGGACTTGAGATGCAGAGAGGAGTTGACCATGACGACGGGGTTCGAGTCCAGCGAAGAAAGGTTCCAGAAAGCAGTAAGACAAAATCAAAAGCCAAAAAATAAAATAAACAAGTAAATAACAGGGTGAGAATGTGGTAAAATATGAAAACGTGGTAAAAATCAGGCGAGGGCTTTTCTTTTTTCTGGATTGCTTTTTAAAACTATCGGTTGGGTTTAGGGAAGTGGGTGGACGGGTCAATCGGTGCTTTTGAAAACCCTATTGGTTGGGTTTAGGGAAGGAGGAGGGTGGGTCTGTCGATTGGTCAGCCAGTAGACAGTCAGTCGACAGCTGCCTCTGGTGGATTTACGCGAGAACAGCAGGCGTGAATGGCACTCGCGAGAGAAATTTGAGATCTGAAAAAGCGTACACAGCGGCCTCTGGTGGATTCGTGAAAACAAAAACTGCAAAAAAAAACTAACTTCCTGGGATGTATTTGGCGCTCTCCAGAAATGTATATAGGGGTACGTTTTCAGAATAAGCCTGGGTTGAATAGATATCTTTAAAACTAACAGACTGAAACATTTTATTTTAATTTCATCTGCCCTTTAAGGCTTCCTGTAATTTCAAAGCTCCCCGCGTCTCCAATTTCTTCTCCAGAACTGAACTTTTGACGGAAAAGAGTGAGTGATTGAAGAAGACGCAGGAAGCTGAGGAATTGCTTCTGTTTTTGTTTTCGTTGCTTCTTTACAAATGACGAAAATGGGGAAGTGGAGAGGAAGGGGAATTTAGATCAGCACAGAAAGATCTAGGTATACAGTGTAACACACGAGGGAAGGGCAAAAGTACAGGTCCTTAGTCTTGAAGAACGGAAACGCACGCATTAGTCATAACTGACAACTGACTCCTGCATGGCCTCCAATAATGATCTGGAGGATGTGACATGCACACTTCCACCCGCTCTGCTTGCAAGGGCAATTGCGTATAGAATTTGCCCCATGGGGAATGCTAACCGTCTCATTAGTATTTATTCTATTAGTGTTTTTCATTTCTCTCTCTCAGGAGTCCTCAAAAGAGTGGCTGTTGACAAATCAAAACAGCTGATGTGGTTGTTTTTGTTAAGTCATCTTTATTTCTAGAGCACATTTACGGTGTCCTTTGTGTCAAAGCAGCTTTATGAAGAAAAAAAGGATATTACATTGCTTTAGATTGTGGAAGATATTCAGCATATCAGCTATGCGGCAACACGCTCGTCGTGATTTGCCAAGTACGATGCGATCCTGGAACATCTATGTTAATCCTGGAACATCATTTTTGTTGGAAAATGTAATCCATACCTATTCCCTACCCCTAAACCCAACCATACCTGTAAATTATTCCCAAAATCAGAGGGGAATAAGAGTTGGATAACAATCATGTAGAAGTGCATAAACCTAACCGTAAGCCTAAACTTAACATAAACAGTAAACGTATCCCTTAATTCTGATTGGCTGACTGGAATGTTGTTCCTGGATCAACATAGATGTTTTATTGGGCATTGATGTTTTATTTATGGGCGGCAACCCACTCAGAAATAAAGGTAAATCTGCCACTGGGGTGGTACCTTTTGAGTTTACGAAGAAAGTAAGTGTCCAAGCACAGATTGAGACCTGCAGTGGCAAACACACAACTCTATGATGATGTTTGTATATGTATACATTAAATCTTTGGCTTCAGGAAACACTGAGGGCTCTATTTTAACGATCTAGGCACAAAGTCTAGCATGGCGCAAAAGCATTAATGTCCGAATCCACTTTTGCTATTTTAAGGACGGAAAAATACTGTCTGCACCCCGGCGCATGGTCTAACTGGGTTGTGCTTATTATCTTAATGAGTTATGGATGTGATTTGAGCATAACGTGCATTAAACCAATCAAAGTCTCGTCTCCCATTCCCTTTAAGAGTCAGTTGCGTCACGCCATGGCGCATTTGCTATTTACACGGCGGACTTTGTAAGTGGAAAAGCAAGGATAAAGAACGAGCCTCCTCCATTCTGGCTCTTTACTTTCTCTTTACTTTACTTTTACTCTTTACTTTACTCCTTTACTTTCGTGGAGTAAGGAAACGGTGTTGTACGAACTCCACTGAAGACATCCATCAGCCGACATGCTTAATTTCGTTTGTTAAGCTCAAAGATTTGTTTCAAATTTCTAAATTCAGTTTTAGTTTCCAGCAAACGAATAAATGAACAATAATAACGAAGTGTGGTTATATATAGTGTGATGAGTTATATCCAAACACACATCCTGTTCTTATGCCCCGTATGGTGATGCAGACGTCTCCAAAACCCGACAGGTGGACAAATCTAAACTTGTTTTTATTAATACAAATATAAAGATGCATATAATAAATAATACCGCTAATAATAACAACATAAAACAAATACAAATTGTCATGAATAAACTGACAAAAGCCCCCCGAGATAAAGAAGGCATGGAGGCAGTGGTTTTTATATTTATGTAGAAAATAATAATTTTTGTAACATTTTATTCCTTTGATTTTTTCATATGTAAATATATTTGTGTATTGCTGTACATCCTGTGTGTATTCAGCAATGTGTAAGCGCATAGGCCCATAACTAACACGCTCTGCGCTGGACTTTAGAGCAGCTTTTAGTTGGTCAATGGTGCGGCCTATTTCAGTTCCTCAAAATAGCAACGTGCTAACAATGCACCTTAACACACCTCCTTTTTTAGACCAGCACACCCATCAGTCCACAAAGGACTGGATTTGCTATGTAAACAACGTGGCACAAAACATGAAAATTACTGTTGCGCTGGTCTGAAAATAGCAACAAATCCCACCAAACACATCTTGCGCCTTATTGCGCCGGGTGTATGATAGGGCCCTAAATCTTTGAAGTATATTGGTAATAACCAAACTTGCAACCCTAGTTAATGAAGCAACAAACAAGCCTTGGCGTTTTAAATACTTTGACCGGGTTGCCATTCTATGACATTTTGGCCTTTGTCAAAGTCACTCTGATATTTATACATGCTCATTACTCCTCACATTTTGTCCAACACACTGATTATAAGAGCCTTATGAGATGATCAATGATATTTGCTTAACCGGTGACTGGGCATAATATTTGGACTTCTCAGTGTATAACTTGCTAGCACTACTATTCATCTTGTATCAACTGTTGAGAACACTGTTAGCTGTTGGGACAACCTCTGGTTTATTCTTTCTTCAGTTGTAAGAGCAACAAATAACAACTTGACTTCTAGTTGATCATTCGGAAAAGTGGCAGAAGGTAGATTTTTCCAATGAATCATCTGTTGAACTGCATCCCAATCATCACAAATACTCCAGAAGACCTATTGAAACCTACATGGACCTAAGATTCTCACAGAAATCAGTCAAATTTGGTGAAGGAAGAATCATGGTTTGGGGTTACATTCAGTATGGGGGTGTGTGAGAGATCTGCAGAGTGGATGACAACATCAACAGCCTGAGGTATCAAGACATTTGTGTTGCCCATTACATTACAAACCACAGGAGAGGGCAAATTCTTCAGCAGGATAGCGCTCCTTCTCATACTTCAGCCTCCACATCAAAGTTCCTGAAAGCAAAGAAGGTCAAGGTGCTCCAGGATTGGCCAGCCCAGTCACCAGACATAAACATTATTGAGCATGTCTGGGGTAAGATGGAGGAGGAGGCATTGAAGATGAATGCAAAGAATCTTGATGAACTCTGGGAGTCATTTATTTAAGTTATTTTAAGTAGTTATTTGAGTCATTGCAGAGATGTATGGATGCAGTCGTCCAAGCTCATGGGAGTCATACACAATATTAATTCTTTTTCCACTGCACCATGACTTTATATTCTATACTGTACATTATTTTTGTTAAGTGACAAGACTTTTGTCTAAGCAAAGTCAGACCTTACTGTCCTAATTAAATAATCATATTTTATTTAGGTAAAATAAGCGTAATCTAGAGGCCTTTGCCTTTCATATAAGCCATTTCTGATACCAAATGAAGTCAAGTTATTATTTGCTGTTCCTAAAACTTGGATAGGCGACAAGACTTTTGTCAGGTAGTGTATATGTACAGATTAAAAACTTTGAAATATATATTTTGTAACTATATTTTAAAAATACAATATATCCATAGCATTTCTTATGGTATTTTCATCTTCACGAAGACGGTGTTAAAATCGTCTTCTAGTTTCAGAGTTTTCTAGTTGTGTTTTGCCTCAAAGATTGCCCATTGCAATGAAAACAATGTTTTTTTCCCCTTTCTCAGCATTGTGCCAAACTAGACAAGCTATTTCCGAAAGTAAACACGAAAAGCGTGAATCATAGATTACAGTCATCGGTGACTAAAGTTTCTGACCACTTACTTTTAGTTTGGAAACATACTCACAGGTCAAAGTTCAGCAGTTCGACAATCAGATTCACAAGCGTCTCTGTTCTCATTCTTACAGCGCTCCTCTGCTGTTATTTTCCCAGTTTCCTTTTCACCTTTCATTCCCCTTATTTCAGAACAGTGTCTGCGAGCCGCCCCACTAAATCACGAAGCTCATTTAAGTATTTTCTCCGAATACTCCAGACATAATCCAAGTTTTTGCAGGGGTTCACAGCGAGGTCACCGCTATCTCTCCTCTCCCACTAGCTCAACAGTCATCTCCCATCCAAGAGGCTTGGAGCTGAGTTCAACACTTCGGTCTATGGGAAACTGTGCTCGCCGCCAATTGCAATACTTCCCGGCGTATTTCTGTCAAAGCTCAGGCCTTTTAAAAACAACACAATCACTGAACTCATTGGAGCCCCATTTGAATCAATTACCTATGTGTCAACAAAGCAAATTCTAATCATTCTTAACAGGGGAAAAGGGGATTGTTGTCGTATGCAAGCCATGCATGAGCAGCAGAAAATGAGATCAATTAATCAACTCAAATTAGCATTTATTTCATACCTTCATGTGGCGTCATCACTGTGCTAATAATAGCTTTTAGTCATGACAACTAAGTACTTTTAATATAAAATCTACCGTTTTTGTTGTTGAAAATGACATGGTTGACTAGTGTCACTAAAAACAGCAAGGCTTGTTTTAAGCAAATCAATGTTTTGGAAGAAACTTCATGCATTGCTTTTAAGATTTTAAGTGCAATATGGCTTTATTAGACAGAAAGACAAAATTATGATGAAGCAGGCTGGGAACAACATTGTAATCGTAACCATTTGACACATACAATCACAGCAGTCTGATCAGTCTTGGCTGGTCAGTGATCAGCTGCCATATTCAAATCTGCTCTCCCTCAATGGCTGTTGTCAAGCCAGAGAAAGACGAGCTTGGTGCTTGTCAAAGATTGTCAGACAATTTAATACACAGATTTACAAGCCAAGAAAAAGTGGTTTCTAAAATGCACGCTGATGTCAACGCTGAAGATGGCAATAATAGTCATATTGCATATCACACATAATATTGCAATGCATGCATAAACATATACCCACTGTTTAGGTAACTACAATGTTCACTCTTTTTGTCTCCCCGTTAAACAGCCACTTACTCTTATGTAGTTTAGGAAAGGTTTATGAATTGACGTGTTGTAAATCCAGCAGCTCTGATCTCAATTGCAGTGCAGAGGGTCGCGGCATGTCATGTCATAAACCAGAGGTGTTGCCATGGAAATATAAAAGTTATGCATTCTAAATAAGATTATGAAGGGGGATCTGCTGAAGTGAAAGGGTTAAACAAGATCAATTTTCCCTCACATTCTAATTCTCATTAGGATGTGAGGGAAACTCATTGTAAACCAAATCCTGTGTAGAACTGTTGCTCTGTGATACATGCAAAACTGTTAATGACCTGTAAATAAGGCTTTTGAAAAATAAATACTCTGTGTTACATACAAATATTTTTTTGATACATTCTTGAGCATGACAATCCTTCTCTTTAACAGTGTAAGTAATTCTGAATATATGAAATAGCATTAGACCATCACTTGAATAAATACAAAATGAATGAATAAAGCAACTACATGTCTGAAATTGACTTGTAAATATATTTTTTCTCAGGCTTGTGTGTAGGTTTAGTGATTTTACTTTCATGGCAATGAATGGGTTCATTTAATTACCTTTAAAGTGAAATAACTGAACATAGAATGCTGAGAAAAAGTAAGTTTTCATCATAAGTTCTTCGAAATAAGAAGAAAAGTTCAGACGGCATAAATATATATATATTGAACAACATTGGCTTGCAACTAGCAAAAATAAAAAGATTTCCTTTTGATTTTTTTTCTGTGATACTCTAGAGAAGATAATTTTTATATAAACAAAATATTCCAAGTCTACCAACATATACATATGTATATGTATATTTTTCCCCCAATTTCTGTTTAACGGAAAGATTTTTTTCAACACATTTCTGAACATAATAGTTTTAATAATTTACTTTATTATGTATAACTGATAATTTAATCACTGATTTATATCTGCCACGATGACAAAACATAATATTTTATTAGATATTTTTCAAGATACTAGTATTCAACTTAAAGTGACATTTAAAGGCTTAACTAGGTTAATTAGGTAAGTTAAGGTAATTAGGTAAGTCATTCTATAACAATGGTTTTGGTTCTGTAGACAATAGGAAAAAAATTTGCTTAAGGGGGCTAATAATATTGACCTTAAAATGGTTTTAAAAATTTTAAAACTGCTTTTATTCTAGCCGAAATAAAACTAATTTATTAACTTTCTCCAGAATGTGATATACACAAGGTAGATTGTAATAAATACACATCAGCACCAACAAAATGTCTTTAAAAGGTGTTTTCAGATGAGACCTGCCAGAACAAGAGCTAATCATCATTTCCCTACTGTTTCAAAGCATTTAAAAATGATTTCAAAATTTTATTCAAATGCAAAAAACAGTTCTGTCTGGTTCTCAAATCTGGTTAGCTGATAGCCGTGCTATATTCCCTTAATAACAGCACTCATACAGCCTCCTCAACCTTGTGTATTACTCTGCTCACATAGAGTGACAGCAGATGAATAAACTTACTACAGTTTGACAAATATTGTGGCTGTTGGACAACATAATGTACTTTTGAGGCTTTTTCAGGCGAGAATGTAGTTGTTTAGATTGCAACTATGTGGTTTATTTAAAAGGACAGTGCCTATCCGCCTGACATAACAAGTAAAGTAACACATTACTTAAAAAAATTTGGTAATAATATTTGAGTTACTTTTAAAAAATGTAACGCAAGCTGCTTTTTTGTTTAATTAATTAGCTTTTAAAATGTAAATTGCTGAATTAAAATTGAGACGAGAGAACGCGTTCATTATTTTGAACACATGGAAGAAAAGGAATTGTACTTGAAAATGGTTTGTGCTTCACTAATAAGACAAAAAGCACATAAGCAGCAAACACATTGCTTTAAACTTTTAATATTCTGTATATACGGCATGTAGAACTCTGGGCTCAGGAAGTTCTCAGAAGATAACATTATCCTACTTTATTATTATTCTATGTGTTTTTTTTAAGTAAATAAAGGTGTAGGTTATAGAGTGGGTTGTTAATTGCAGAACTCCTCTGTTTAAAAAAAAGAAAGACCCCCCCCCTGCAAGTTCTGAAAGAGATCAAGCCTCAGCCTGGTAAGAAAAAGTAACGCAAAATAACTCAAAAGTAACATAACGCATTATTTACCATAAAAAGTAACTAAGTAACGCTACTAGTTACTTTTTAGGAGAGTAACTCAATATTGTAATGCATTACTCTCAGGGCGTCATGGTGGCGCAGTGGGTAGCACATTCGCCTCACAGCAAGAAGGTCGCTGGTTCGAGCCTCGGCTGGGTCAGTTGGCGTTTCTGTGTGGAGTTTGCATGTTCTCCCCGTGTTCGCGTGGGTTTCCTCCGGGTGCTCCGGTTTCCCCCATAAGTCCAAAGACATGCGGTATAGGTGAATTGGGTAAGCTAAATTGTCCATAGTGTATGCGAATGAGTGTTGGATGTGTATGTGTGTTGGATGTTTTCCAGTGATGGGTTGCAGCTGGAAGGGCATCCGCTGCGTAAAAACATATGCTGGATAAGTTGGCGGTTCATTCCGCTGTGGCGACCCCAGATTAATAAAGGGACTAAGCCGAAAAGAAAATGAATGAATGAATGAATTACTCTCAGTAACTTTCCCCAACACTGTATATTCATTCATTCATTCATTTTCGTTTTGGCTTAGTCCCTTTATTATTCTGGGGTCGCCACAGTGGAATGAACCGCCAACTTATCCAGCATATGTTTTACGCAGCGGATGCCCTTCCAGCTGCAACCCATCACTGGGAAACATCCATACACACTCATTCACACACATACACTTCGGACAATTTAGCCTACCCAATTCACCTATAGCGCATGTGTTTGGACTGTGGGGGAAACCGGAGCACCCGGAGGAAACCCACGCCAACACGAGGAGAACATGCAAACTCCACACAGAAACGCCAACTGACCCAGCCGAGGTTCGAACCAGCGACCTTCTTGCTGTGAGGAGATCGTGCTACCCACTCCGCCACCGTGCAGCCCACACTGTATATAAATAAACGTAATGCTCAGTGAAAAAAAAATCATCACTTTCCTACTGTTTACTAACAAGGTGACGGTGCCAACTACTGGCCTGGCATACTTAATACAGAATTTTTGGGGCTATGTGTGAGTGCTAATTGTTTTGAAAACATTGTCATGCACATGTGGAACTTTCTAAACATTCAAGGGAAAAACTATTTCAGTTTTTGACTAAGTTATTGTCGTGTAAATGTCACTCATTAGAGCCACCGCTTGATTTGAAAGGTCCCGTGAAATTAAAATAAAAAAATGTGGATGTTAGTTTTAAGGATATCTATTAGCTAGTGTGCGCTAAAATTTGCGTTTAGAAAATATAAAACTGATATAAACATCCAAAACTTGCAGTTTGTCACTTCCGCCTAAATCGATCACATCACCTCATACTTCAGTTGCTCATCAAATCTTGACCAATCAATTGCTCTCTAGTATCTGACATGCCCCGCCCCTTTTTTCTCATTGGCTTCTCATTTGATGCACTTGAGCTCAACCACTCTCACTGGCAGAGCTGTGATAAAAACAGAACGCTATTGGCTGTTTTTGTAAAAGGGGAGGAGCTACTATATGTCCCGCCCTCTCTTCATTTTTCAGTTGAGATTACATCAAACATTGAATAAAAAATGCACATTTCAAAGCACTTAACTGGTTTATGAGCTGTTAAAATCATCTTTAAAGACAAACATGAAGTGATCCACTGTGCTCTGCTTACACACTTTAATCACAATGCCAATTACACAAAGAGCAGCTGTGGTTATTTGTGGCTGTAGCGATAAAGTGGTGTCTCTGTGTGTGAGAGTTGTTTTAGGACTGCCTTTCTAAACTATCAGCAGTCCCCCAGGAGCCAATAATAAACTGATAACAAGACAAGAAACCAGAGTAAATCGGGGATGACGTAATGCAGGATACAGTTCAGATAGACACAAGTCAGGAGCTATAGTAGGACACGGCAGACAACAGTACACTGTAAAAAACATCAGTTAAACAACAGTTTCTGTATTTTGTGGTTCACATTTTGTGTTTTCTGTTTATTCACGGTTGTGAATTGCATAATGGGAGTTTTGATCTCTGCTCTGTCGACTTTTGATGTTGAAAATTCAACACAAGTGACTTTTATTGGCATTTTAGCAGTTTAAGAGAAGATATTGTTTAAGAAGTAATATAGAGAGAATTAAGTCAGAACATGTACTGGCAGCTTACTACCAGGTTTTTGTATTGTAATATACAACACAAACGCAGGCAATAGATCACTTCAAACTATAAAAAATGTCACTTTTCTAACTTTTCAACATCAAAAGCTTTTGGAGGAAAGATATATGCAATATATTTATATCTTATATAATTTAATGCAATTCAAAGGCATAAATAAGTGAAAAAAACATGAATCACAAAATACGGACAAACTGCTATTTTTTTACAGTGTACAGTGGGGGAAATAAGTATTGAACATGTCACCAAATAAATCCATATATTGGAAAGAAAACAATATTAATGTGTAATAAAATGAAATGACACAGGAAAAATGTATTGAACACATGAAGAAAGGGAGGTGTAGAAAGGCAGACAAAAGCCCAGACAGCAGCTGAAATCTCTCAGTAGTTCTTCAGCAACCCTCTGCTCCTCGTCACTGTAAATGAATATCAGCTGCTTCAGTCCAAGATCTACACTAGCAGGATGATGATGATGATGATGATGATGATGATGACACCAGGGTGGACACTTCAGCAAGAAAATGATCCAAAACTCAGCCAAGGAAACTCTCGAATGCTTTCAGAGAAAGAAAATCAAGCTGTAGAATGGCCCAACCAATCCCCTGACTTGAATCCAATAGAAAATACAAAATAAAGATCAGATTTGATAGACGAGACCTACAGAACCATCAAGATTTTTACACTCTGTTGAAATCTGTGAGAAACTCACACCTGAGCAATGCATGTGACTTCATTCTCCATATGAGAGGCGTCTTTAAGCTGCCAGCACCAAAAAAAACTTTTATATAAAGTATTAAATACTTTTCAGTAGTTCAGCACTTTCTCCTTGTGTCATTTCATTGTTATTACACACAACAATTTTTTCAGATTTTTTTTATTTTGTTTTATGTCAGCAGCTCCTTTAAAATATTTTTCCCAGAAAAAAAACATGACGTGTTCAATACTTATTTGCCCCACTGTATGCTCACTTTTACAACCCTCTAATGTTAAGAGTAAATCTTTTGATTTTAAGACACAGGCATATACATTATTAAGTGTTTTGCATTTCTGTAAGGTTTCTGTTTTGAAGATGTGCAGATGCAGGTTTTATCATCAACAACATTTTGTTTTTTATCCCAAGTCGGCCAAAAATACAGCCTTTTCCTGGATCCTTACAGAGAATGACCATGCAGACCTCTTGGCCAAGGCTGCCTATTAATTACCCACAGGACTTTAAAATTTCCTGTTTTCCCCTCCTTAATTAGGCTAATCTGCCATGAACTTTAAAGAGAGGAAATACCTAGAAATAGTTCACAATTTTCAGCGCATTCAATTATTTCGTGCCGAGTAGCAGATTGCATCAAATCGTGTCAATCGACAGTGCTTGATCGCGGGGGGAAATGATGTCTGTCATTTCTTCCTCTGCCATTGAAGGGTAAAATGTGGGAATTTTTCAGAAGGAACAGCGCCTGCCGTGGGCATGGCCAGTGCCCAAGCTGTACGTGCTCAAGGTCAGGGCCATCCACCATAAATCTCGGACCATTATGTTTATTATCATTACTTGCGCTTACTCACTTAGCAAAGAGAAGAGTTGTTGACTTGGCTCCCGGTTACTTTTCCTCCCCTCCTCACAATGTCTCACACTTCCACTAAAAGTTCAGCAATATGTGATGGTGATGATTTAAGAGAGACTTTCTTGTTAAAAAGGACTTTCTTTTGCCAACATAAGCTTCATGCCAATGAAGGCAACATCATTTCATCTACTAGTTCCTTTCAAAAGTACCTGTCTGACCCGTCTCATAAACCATGCTCATAAACCAACCCAGGCTCATTCTGAAAACGTACCGCTATATACATTTTTGGAGAGCCCCAAATATGTCCCAGGAGCTACGTATTTTTGCAGTTTTTGTTTTTCGTAAATCCACCAGAAGCCGCTGTGTATGCTTTTTTTAGATCTCAAATTTCTCTCGCAAGTGCCATTCGCGCCTGCTGTTCTCGCGTAAATCTGCCAGAGGCCGGTGTCGACTGACTGAATGACTGACTGAACGACCGATCAATCTACTGACCCACCCTCCTCCTTCCCTAAACCCAACCAATAGTGTTTTCAAAAGCACAGATTGACCAGCGTCCACCCACTTCCCTAAACCCAATCGACAGTTTTCTAAAGCAATCCAGAAAAAGAAAAGACCTCGCCTGATTTTTACCATGTTTTTAGATTTTACCACATTCTCACCCTGTTATTTACTTTACTTTTTGGCTTCTGTTTTTGTCTTACCTGCTTTCTGGAACTGTTCTTCGCCGGACTTGAACCCCGTCGTCGTGGTCACCTCCTCTCTGCGTCTCAATTCCGCCGACGTATATGGCGAGCCACTGGGCAAACTGGTAACAGCGGGAAAGCCGTTCATACGGAGTTAAGCGGTCAGCTGGTAGCGCAAAAAGGAATGGCGTCGTATCGCCCCGTAGCGTTCGTTTTAAAAATGAAATCCAGCCATACGTACTTCTGGCTACATGATTCGCGCTCTCAAGAAATGTATATAGGGCTACATTTTCAGAATGAGCCTATGTTGTCATAAACAGTTGGTACGTTCAAATTCGCATACTGTCCATCCTAAATAATATTCAAAAAAAGAATTAGTGTGTCTCAAATTGTAGTATGTTGAAAAGAGTTTGCTAAAGGTTCCCGGATGCTCTACTATTTCTGGTAGAAATTCGAAGTGTAGTTTACGTCCGTTCTCTAACCGCTAATATTGCCCACAATACATTGCGTATTGAATGTATTCAATGTATTCAATTAGAAATACAAACTCAGGTAAAAAGTGTGAACAAACTACAAAAATGGGGATGCGGGGGACCAACAGTCAAGTAGAGAGGCTTCGGTAACATTGTTTGAATGATTATTAATTCATATCTAGCCAACTGGAAAATATTTAAATCACATTTTCTGTGTTATACTTCATCTGCAACAACAATGTGAACTTCTATAAAGACTTCTATATTGGACATTAACTTCTGAATGTATAATTATCCAAAGACCTGCCAGATTTCTCTGCATCAAAGACTCGCGAATGGCAGATTAACCTGCTGCTGCTGTATCTCCAATGAGGTACAAAATTAAATATGACAGAAATGTGGATGATGTGTCGAGATGATGGACAGGGGACGTACTAAGCAACAGAATGGTCCATTAATGAGGAAGTAGTATGTCCCAAAGTTTGCATACTCTCCTGTTGCACACTCAAAAGTATGTAATTTTTCTTCACAAAAAAAGTACACACTTTTAGAATGTAGTATAAGTATGCGAATTAGGATACAGCAAGTCATCAACATTTCTACAGTCACATGTTAACTTTGCTAAATACATTAGTTTAAGAAATAATTAGGATTTCACTTACTGGTGCCATTATTAACTGATAATTGAAAGTGTTTGAAGGTGTCTGAAAAACAAATGGGAAGGTCTGAATAACTGTCGATAACACAAAAACGACTCCAGAAGCCTAAATAGCATATTTTAGAGTACATTATTAAGATCATGAAGTTACTACTTACATTATTTTATAGCATACGACAATATACATGTTAAATCACACATACAGCTTTAAGCTTGTTTTGTATATGTTGCCACATATGCACAACCCCCAAAATAAATAATTTAATGTAATTTCTAATAATCACAATGACAATATTTTTAACTATTGTAAATTTTGTCCTGGGTGACACGGTGGCTCAGTGGTTAGCACTGTCGCCTCACAGCAAGAAGGTCACTGGTTCGAGTCCCGGCTGGGCAGTTGGGATTTCTGTGTGGAATTTGAATGTTCTCCCCGTGTCCACGTGGGTTTCCTCCGGGTGCTCCGGTTTCCCCAACAGTCCAAAGACATGCGCTATAGGTGAATTGGGTAACAAAAGTGGCCATAGTGTATGAGTGTGTGTGTGAATGAGTGTGTATGGGTGTTTCCCAGTACTGGATTGCGACTGGAAGGGCATCCACTGCGTAAAACATATGCTGGAATAGTTGGCAGTTCATTCTGCTGTGGCGACCCCTGATAAATAAGGGACTAAGCCGAAGGAAAATGAATTAATGAATGTGTTCAGAAGATGAAGGAAGGTCTTGTGGGATTGGAATGACATGAGGGTAATTAATAAGAGAATTACTCAAAACCGCTGAATAGTGCATCACTTTTATAGTGCCACTTATGTGATTCTTATAGTATGGAAGATAAATATTGAGTGTGAATATCTCCCAATCCAAAGCACAGTCATCCATCACCCGCTGCACACAGTAATTACCAGACCCCAAATATGCTGCAATGTTCAAGCCAGAGCAAGAGGATACAATCACTGCCCTTGAGCCAGAACTCGACCTTGCCTCTGACCAGGTGTGTGAGCTGGGGATCGCACATGGAGTATACAGTTATAAAGAAAGACTCTCCTCACACGTCCACTACTGACGGTAAGTTGCAGCTTGCTCCTGTAAACTTTTTCATTGATTTAGATGAAGTATGAGAGGGAAATGTCCTGTCTCCACTGGTTCTGTATATCCCTGAATCTTCCTCTGTCTCTTTAGATTCTGCCCAGTATTAAGTCATCTATATTTCAGAGCACCTTTACAATATAAACAGCATCTTATCATAGATGCTCCCTCATCCCTCTAGCTTTGCCTTGGTCATTTGTCAACATGTTTGTGCCAAGGTTTTCCGCTTCTCTGGCTCCGTCTCATGCCTCTATTCCTCAGCATTTGGTTCGCAGGTCATCACCTTGGTCCAACAAGCCAGAGGATCCACCTCTGCCCCTAACACTGTGTCCTAACGCTCGATGTGACAATATTCCAGCGACAAGCAGTTTGGCTGTTCGTACAAGACATGACAAGACAGAAACATTTACAACATAGACTCATTCTGAAAACGTAGCCCTATATACATTTCTGGAGATCACGAATTATGTAGCCAGAGGTACGTATGGTTGCATTTCGTCTTTAAAACGAACGCTATGGGGCGGCATGACACCATTCCTTTTCACGCTTACCAGCTGGCCGCTTACCTCCGTGTGGACGGCTTTTCCGCTGTTACCAGTTTGCCCAGTGGCTCGCAGCGTACGCCGGCAGACTTGAGACGCAGAGAGGAGTTGACCGCAAAGACGGGGTTCAAGTCCAGCGAAGAATGGTTCCAGAAAGCGGGTAAGACAAAAGATTAAAAACTAAAGCCAAAAAATAAAATAAACAAGTAAATAACAGGGTGAGAATGTGACCGAGACACATAATTAGATTACTGATTTCCATGTAAACAAAGTCAATGTTGTGTTGCGTGTTGTTAGGACAGAGTGTAAGGCCTACAGTGTCACTCACCATCTAATTGGCTGCACTTCCATTGGCTTCATCTGCTTCGATCATCCCCATGTTGTTGCCAGCCAAACCTCCAGCATGGCTGATTCCACCATCCTGGCTCTGCTTTGTGTCCCCCCTCCATCTTCACCATCCTGCTCTTTTTCCTGTTCCCTGTCCCTTATCTGCCCCATGTCCTCCTCCAGACCTCCAGAGCCTCTTCAGTCAGACTTTTGTCAGCATGAAGGCATGTCTTTCCTGAGATTGGAAAAATGCCACATTTATGTTCTGTTATACTCTGTTTTGGTTTTAGTTTCCTCCTTGATCTGGTCATGTTTTGTCTGCTTAGTTTTCCTAGTTTTTGATCATGTCTTTATTTGGTTCTACTGTTACACTGTTAACGATTTTTGTCAATTACACAGTATTTAACTGTAATATGAATGGTATTTTACTGTAGGACAGTTATGCAGTATGTTACTGTATTTTAGAGCAAAATTACTGTATATTTTACAGTTAAGATATACAATACTGTAAATACATATGCAGCAAGATAAATGGTGCTGTAAATGTAAATACAGTATTCTTGCTGTAATTGATTTACAGTAAGTTACTGGCGAATCTATCTGTTAATAATTTTTGTAAATTACATAGTATTCTACTGTATTATGAACTTTATTTTACTGTAGGGCAGACATGCAGTGTGTTACTGTATTTTAAAGTGGCATTGCGAAAATTACTGTATATTTTACAGTAAAGATATACATACAATTGGTTAAATATAGTATTCTGCTGTAATTGATTTACAGTAAGTTACTGGCGAACTGCTGCCAGTAAGTTACTGTAGATTCTACAGGAAACTGTTAACAGTGTACATCAACACAACAAGAATCTCATGACTGAATGTTTATTGAAAGTAATTAAGTTGTAATTAATCTACAGTTTTTTTTTTCCACAGAGCAAATCATTTAATCTTGTCAGCAGCCACAGTTCATTTTTTCATCTCAAAAATGTCATGTTTAATTTAATGTGTTATTCGCCATTCCTGTTTTGCCAATTGTTACTGAAAATGTATGATTACATTATCAAGTGGCATAAATCTAAATTCTGTTTTCAGAAGTACAAAACAAAGCTGGCTGCCAGAATTGAAACGATGATGGTGTGTATCCAGTCTTGTGGTGAACCTTTGTGACATTTGTTATGCCGTCTCTTAGAGTCTGCCTGCCCCCCTACAGAAAACAGGCGGGTTATCACACCACTAACATTTATTTAACCTTTTTCTCCTGTGGTGAGCCAAAGAGGAGGGTGCACTAGAGGCTGGCTTCTCTTCCGGGAGACATTAACATATTTTCTGACCATTACGCTACAGTCCCCCCAAACTTTTTCGTATGAAGGGCCAAAAACCAAATATCATTGAGAGCTGTGGGCCGAAGGTAAATATTCATTCATTCATTCATTTATTCATTTTCTTTTCGTCTTAGTCCCTTTATTAATCAGGGGTCCGAAGCTAAATATACCAAACTACATTACATTAAAGTTGTTAAGGTCATTTCCAAATTTTTTTTTTCATAATATTTGAATATAAAAAGAAAACATTACTTTAAATCATATTAACTAATTTAATGTCATTTTTAAATCATTCATTCATTTTTCTTTCTGCTTAGTCTCTATTTCAGAGGTCGCCACAGCGGAATGAACCACCAACTTTTCCAGCATATGTTTTACGCAGCGGATGCCCTTCCAGCCCAGTACTGGGAAACACTCATACACTCTTGCATTCACACACACACACTCATACACTACAGCCAATTTAGTTTAACCAATTCCCTTATACCGCATATACCGCATGTCTTTGGACTGTGGGGGAAACCGGAGCACCCAGAGGAAACGCACGCCAAAACGGGAGAACATGCAAACTCCACACAGAAATGCCAACTGGCCCAGCCAGGACTCGAACCAGCAACCTTTTTGTTGTGAGGCGACCAACCCAGGCTCATTCTGAAAACGTACCGCTATATACATTTCTGGAGAGCGCCAAATACGTCCCAGGAGGTGTTTTTTTTGCAGTTTTTGTTTTCACGAATCCACCAGAGGCCACTGTGTACGCTTTTTCAGATCTCAAATTTCTCTCACAAGTGCCATTCGCGCCTGCTCTTCTTGCGTAAATCCACCAGAGGCCGCTGTCGACTGACTGACTGACCGATCGACTGACCCACCCTCCTCCTTTCCTAAACCCAACCAATAGTGTTTTCAAAAGCACAGATTGAACAGCGTCCACCCACTTCCCTAAACCCAACCGATAGTTTTAAAAAGCAATCCAGAAAAAGAAAAGCCCTCGCCTGATTTTTACCACGTTTTCATATTTTACCACATTCTCACCCTGTTATTTACTTGATTATTTTATTTTTTGGCTTCTGTTTTTGTCTTACCTGCTTTCTGGAACCGTTCTTCGCCGGACTTGAACCCCATCGTCGTGGTCAACTTACCTGCTTCTCAAGTCCGCCGACATATGCAGCGAGCCACTGGGCAAACAGCGGGGAAAGCCGTCCACGCGGAGGTAAGCAGTCAGCTGGTAAGCGCGAAAAGGAACGGCGTCATACCGCCATACCGCCAAACCGTGTTCGTTTTAAAGACGAAATGCAGTTATACGTCATTCTGGCTACAACTCGCCATCTTCAGAAATGTATATAGGGCTACGTTTTCAGAATGAACCTATGTTAGAGGCAACAGTGCTAACCACTGAGCCACCATGCCACCATTTTTAAATCATAACAGTGGAATCAATGCTGAATACACTAGTCAAGCAGAATCTGCCTTTGCCTTCATTTGCTCACTGATGTCTCTGCATTGTCTTCTATCTGTCGGGTGACAGTATGTACTTTCAGGAAAAAATCGGATTCTTTTAAAGTATTTATTTGAAACATTTCATTTCAGTTGTAGCTCAGCAATAAAACAAACAGAGAAACAAAATGTTACATTAAATTAGAAATGACAGTCTCTTAACCACCCCCATCATTCTCCTTCTCTTCTCAGATAGGATGGTGGGCCAAATCAAAGGTTACCATGGGCCAACTTTGGCCCACGGGCCCTAGTTTGGGCATCTCTGCTCTAAAACTACAAAAAACAACCACAAAACTAACAGATTGACGTGTGGATAAGCAAAATCCACATTACTTGTTCCAGAATTGTGGTATCATTTCTTTAAACTGGAATGATATACAGCAAATGTATAACAAAATTACAGTAAACGGAATCCATTATTGCGGCTGGAAGGGCATCTGCTTCATAAAACATATGCAAGAGTAATTGGTGGTTTATTCCACTGTGTCGATCGCTGATAAATCAGTGACTAAGCCGAAGGATAGTTAGTGAATCTATTATTAATAGAGTCCAAAAACATGCATTATAGGTGAATTGAAGAAACTAAATTGGCCGTTGTGTATGAGTGTGTGTGTGAATGAGTGTTTCCCAATACTGGGTTGCGGCTGGAAGGGCATCCGCTGCGTATGCTGGAATAGTTGGTGGTTCATTCCGCTGTGGCGACCTCTGAAATAGAGACTAAGCTGAAGGAAAATGAATGAAATCTTGGAGACGCAAAATGTACCTGCAATTCTAGAATCACCCACATGTACACACACACACTCACAAATGTGCAGTAGCCTAGCATAACACAACACA
This sequence comes from Danio jaintianensis, assembly GCA_903798115.1. Classification (NCBI taxonomy): domain Eukaryota; kingdom Metazoa; phylum Chordata; class Actinopteri; order Cypriniformes; family Danionidae; genus Danio; species Danio jaintianensis. Next base: position 3,711,522 of record CAIGQV010016226.1, on the reverse strand, counting down.
ACATAACATAAACATCACTCTAAATCAGTTTCAACACATGGACGCATTGCCTGGCTGCCTCGTCCCGAACAGCCATTTCACACTTAATTCCTCACTCTCCACTGGGAGTCATAGAGAACATGAAACAGGAGGATGATTTCGCCACAGTTGAAGGATTCTCATGTGCATTTATGTCGGCCTGCTTTTGGAATTAACAGCAAAACTCTCCTCTCCCACATGTCCCGTGCTGGGACATTTCTTTCTCTGATTCATCACTCACAAGCAAAAAAAAAACTAAAACTAAGGCTGATACCAAAATAAATAGTGGGTGTTTTAAATAGACTAAATTACAGCGCTTTTTAAATATTGCTGTTTTCATATGTATGAAAATGAGGACAATTATCTACGCCTGGAGAGTGACTCAAGCATTCTGTACATCAGTTTAGTCTGTAATCCTGCAGTCTGAAAGAGGACTCGCATATTCTCCATTCTAACCCCATTTCCAAACTAAAAACTTATTAATCATTATGCATGCAAGGCCAATAGTATCTGACTGCAAACTTGCATATCCAAGCAATCTCAGACACTATATACTCTTAAGAGCTAGTGACGTCACTGTGAGGGGTAGGGTTAGGGCTGTGGTTACAGTAGGTGTGTGCATTAAAAGCCTTGCATGCAGCTCAGCTTGCATCTGCACTCGGTCTCCAGCCAGACCCTTCTCTGCAAGGCTAGTAGTTGGTGATGTGGTTTATGAGTCTTGATCAGGGACACCTTGGTCATGGGTTTTGAGGGATATTGTTGGTACCCTTACAAAAAAGAAATATACTTTAAGGCCCTGTCCACACGAACACGGGTATTTTCAAAACTGCACTTTTTTCTACGCGTTTTGGTGTTTGTCCACATGAAAATGGAGTATCGGGTGATTGAAACCAAAGCTTTTCGAAAAATCTGGCCAGGGTGAAGATTTTCAGAAACTCTAGGTACAGTGTGGTCGTGTGGACAGCACAACAGGAGTTTTCGCCTCAAGACGTCAGCGTACGGACTGTTTTCTGCTTTCTGATTGGCCAACATGGTTGGGTTCACACCAAACGTGGAAGATGTGAATGAGGCAAATTCTGTACGTTAGTGGCAAACGCATTGCATATTCCGCATCGTTCGCACCGCGGGATGGTAATCTGCCTGTGTTGTCACTTTTGCATTGGCTTTGCATTGAATTTATATGCATTTTACTCGCGAACATACTTAATTCCGAGTTTGGTGTGAACCCAGCATAAAAGTGTCATTATCGCTGCCCTTAACATGCATCACAGTGCGTTTTTGCGTTTTCATGTGGACGGGAAAAACGCGTGGACAATTAATTTTATTAAATATACTTAAGTAATGTTTTTTTGGTTTATAATTATTTTGTTTTGGACTTTTCACCTTTATTCTGATACACTCTCAGAAATAAAGGTACAGGAGCTGTCACTGGGGCAGTACCTTTTCA
>CAIGQV010016226.1:3659234-3705057 GCA_903798115.1 Danio jaintianensis | reverse complement strand
GGACCCCATATTTGACCCAAATATATTTGACCCAAATATGGACAAACGCAATCCTTGGGTTAAAAATTTAACAAACAAAAGAAAAGTTGAAAAAGAAAATACTATAGAGGTTAATGGGTACCAGCATTCTTCAAAATATCTTTATTTGTGTTCAACAGAAGAAAGAAATTCAAACAGGTTTTAAACAAGTGAAGGGTTTTTTGTTGAACTATCCCTTTAAAATAGTGAGTTTGTCAATTCTGAGAGGGGAAAAAAGCCAGAAGTGTGGGATAGATCTTCTGAGCCGAGGGGAAAAGACAGAGAGAATGATGTCAGAATATAAAATCTATTGAAATTTAAAATCTAATTGACCCTTTGTTCGATTCTTATATACTTCTCTAGCCTTAAAGTCTATATCTCTTGGGCTTTCTGCAACCAAGAAGTGCTAGCATCCTGAATGTTTACAAACCTATAATTAACCTTTAGCTACCTATCATATAGACTTCAATATACAAATTCTCACTTACAAAGCTCTCCATAACCTTATCCTACATATTTACCTGACTTGCTTTACCTTAATGCTTCTGCTCGCTACTTACAATGTTCCAGTTTGGGATTGTTAGTCAGCCCTAACTGTCATCTGCTGACTATGAGAGTCAGTGTTGTGGAATGCTTATCCCCGAGACATCCGTCAAGCATCCTCCCTTCTTGCCTTCAAAAACCTCTTAAAAACACATTCTTTACACTTAATATTACTCTTCGGGTTTCAGTCTGTACATTTATGAAGACATTTATCCAATCCCTCTTTGTTTATATCTCTAATATAACATTGCAAGTGACCTCCGTACTGTATTCAACCCTTTGGTATATTTACAGTGTACTGATGTTGATGTGTATTTGGTTTTGTTGCTTATATGTATTAAAGTGCTATATAAAAATTATTATGGTCACACTATACATTAGGGTACTAGGGTACTTTAGCTTAATTAATTCCTAATTTGCTGCTTAGTTGGGTTTGGGTAGTTGGGTTTAGATATTGAGTAGGATTAGAGATGTAGAATGATGCAGAAAATGTACTTTATAAGTACTAATAAACAGACAATATCTTAATAGTGGGGCGACGCGTGGCGCAGTGGGTAGCGCTGTCGCCTCACAGCAAGAAGGTCGCTGGTTCGAGCCTCGGCTGGGTCAGTTGGCCTTTCTGTGTGGAGTATGCATGTTCTCCCTGTGTTTGCGTGGGTTTCCTCCGGGTGCTCTGGTTTGCCCCACAGTCCAAAGATATGTGCTATAGGTTAATTGGGTAAGTTAAATTATGCGTGTGAATGGGAGTGTGTGGGTGTTTCCCGGTGATGGGTTGCAGCTGGAAGGGCATCCGCTGCGTAAAACATGTGCTGGATAAGTTGACGGTTCATTCCGCTGTGGCGACCCCAGATTAATAAAGGGACTACGCCGAAAAGTATCTTATCTTAATAAATATATCTTATCTTAATAAATATCTTAATAATAGGCAGGTAATAAGCCACTAGTTATTTTTATTATTAATAATTAAACAACCCAAGATTTTTAGAGTGTGCATACTCGTATTGACCATATGCATGTAACAGTTTTAAAGGAACTGTTACGATTATCAGCTGGCTATAAGTACACTCCATCAGCCATTGACCCGGACTACATACCCCATCCTGCACTGCGCGGATTACACACTACAGCTGTTATCAATCTGGACACTTATTACATTGACACAGCTGTAGAACATTACACACACACTTACTATTTAAGCACCAAACACCTTAATTGTTGGATATTGTGTTTCATATTTTGGACTTTTCTAGTGTTTCACATTTCCGTGTTTTGCCCTACCTGTTTTGATTCTGAACTGTTGTTTGTTTTATGATTGTTTGCCACCTGCCTTGACCGTTACCTGTCTTGTGGATTACTCAACCCAGGCTCATTCTGATTACGTACCCCTATATACATTTCTGGAGAGCGCCAAATACGTCCCAGGAGCCACGTTTTTTTGCAGTTTTTGTTTTCGCGAATCCGCCAGAGTCCGCTGTGTACTCTTTTTGGGATCTCAAATTTATCTTGTGAGTGCCATTCGCGCCTGTTCTTCTCGCGTAAATCCACCAGAGGTCGCTGTCGACTGACTGACTGACTGACCGATCGACTGACCCACCCTCCTCCTTCCCTAAACCCAACCAACAGTGTTTTCAAAAGCAATCCAGAAAAAGAAAAGCCCTCGTGGCTGCCTGAATTTTACCACGTTTTCAGATTTTACCACATTCTCACCTTGTTATTTACTTGTTTATTTTATTTTTTGACTTTTGTTTTACCTGCTTTCTGGAACTGTTCATCGCCGGACTCAAACCCCATTGTCACAGTCAACTCTGCTCTGCGTCTCTAGTCTGTCAACGTACGCGGCGAGCCACTGGTAAAGCCGTCCACACGGAGCTAAGTGGTCAGCTGGTAAGCATGAAAAGGAACGGCATCATACCGCCCCGTAGCGTTTGTTTTAAAGCCAGAATGCAGCCGTACGTTCCTCTGGCTGCATAATTTGCGATCTCCAGAAATGTATATAGGGCTACGTTTTCAGAATGAGCCTATGTTGCAAAATTATTTGAAATTTGTATTATTATTTTTTTCTCAAGTGATTTTTTACAAAGCAATGAAATATAAAGCAAAGAAAATAAAATTGTTATTATTTATTTTACTATATTCAAGGTCATTATTAGGTATTATTAGCTTCATTAAGAAACTTGACTTTCCTAATTACACTAACTTGCCTTGTTAACCTAATTAACCTGGTTAAGCCTTTAAATTGCACTTTAAGCTAAATCATTCATTCATTTGCTTTTGACTTAGTCCCTTATTTATCAGGGGTCGCCACCATGGAATGAACCGCCAACTATTCCGGCATACACAGCGAACGCCCTTCCAGCCACAACCCAGTACCGGGAAACACCCATACACTCTCACATTCACACACACTACGGCCAATTTAGTTTCTTCAATTCACCTATAGCACATGTCTTTGGACTGTGGGGGAAACCAGAGCACACGGAGGAAACCCACGTGAACACGGGGAGAACATGCAAACTTCACACAGAAATGCCATCTGACCCAGCTGGGGCTCGAACCAGCGACCTTCTTGCTGTGAGGCAACAGTGCTAACCACTGAGCCACCTTGCCACCCCTTTAAGCTAATTACTAGTAACTATATATGCAGTTTTCTTATGAGGAAAAAAAACTATTTTTTTTCTTTACAACTCTGAACAGGCTCTGGAAGAAATGGTCACATTACTTGGTTGGAAATGTTCACTTCAAAATAGCCTCCGGTATAATAAAGTCAGTTTTATTCCAAAAGATTTGGTTTCAAAATGTTCATGTTGACAGATTCGAGAGAGAGACGTTAAAATTTTCCCATAACATTTGGAAATCGGGTTTCTGGTGTGTCGCTAATGTAGTGTAAACTCCAGCAGAACGCCCTCACAGGAGCTTTTGTAATTCATTATCAAAATTGGAGATGAAACATGACTTCATTCAGACGCTGAAAACTTCTCTTTTAAAAGCACTCATTTATCACAATGACAATTACAAAAATCAATAATGCGAATATACTGTGACAGAGCCCACACAGTTATAAAAACCGCGGGGTTTGTAGTATATGTGAGATACACAGGTTTGTATCTGGTAAGAAACATTTGTTTAGCCAATCATTGAGTCTATTTGTCTACTTATGTAACTTTTGTGTACTTCTATTTCTATTGTGTATTAAATCTGTGTTTCTATTAATTTCAGTAATGTTACTGAATAATATCCCATTGTTGATTTATGTACAATACAGTTTATAGAGTAATATTTTCTGTTTTTTAGTCAATGTATTATATGACTTAGTTGGACCTGATTGGATTTACCTCATATACCTTTAAGTTAAAGCTATAGGTTTTTACTTTCATGTGTTTTTCACTGCACTCTCAAAGTCCTTCCTCATAAATCCACAGATTTTTTACAAATTGTTGCACAGAAAAAGCAAAAAATGTTCGCAGATTTTGTCTGGCCCTGGTGATTAGTAAACAACAATGGATGCAACCCAGGCTCATTCTGAAAACGTACCCCTATATACATTTCTGGAGAGCGCCAAATACGTCCCAGGAGGTACTTTTTTTTGCAGGTTTTGTTTTCACGAATCCACCAGAGGCCGCTGTGTACGCTTTTTGAGATCTCAAATTTCTCTTATGAGTGCCATTCGCGCCTGCTGTTCTCGCGTAAATCCACCAGAGGCCGCTGTCGACTGACTGATTGACCGATCGACTGACCCACCCTCCTCCTTCCCTAAACCCAACCAATAGTGTTTTTAAAAGCATCGATTGACCAGCGCCCACCCACTTCCCTAAACCCAACCGACAGTTTTCAAAAGCAATCCAGAAAAAGAAAAGACCTCGCCTGATTTTTAACACGTTTTCATATTTTACCACATTCTCACCCTGTTATTTACTTGATTATTTTATTTTTTATGTTTTTGTCTTACCTGCTTTCTGGAACCATTCTTCACCGGACTCAAACCCAGTCGTCATGGTCAACTCCGCTCTGCGTCTCAAGTCGCCGTATGCAGCAAGCCACTGGACAAACTGGTAACAGTGGGAAAGCCGTCCATATTGAGGTAAGCTGTCAGCTGGTAAGCGGGAAAAGGAACGGCATCATACCGCCCCGTAGCGTTAGTTTTAAAGACAAAATGCAGTCATACGTACTTCTGGCTACATAAATGTCCAGAAATATATAGGGCTACGTTTTCAGAATGAGCCTATGTTGAATGGATGTCAAGCTGACATCCACTGTCATTTATACAGTACTGTGCAAAAGTTTTAGGCCAACATTAAATCTGTTGGTTTACCGATTGTATAATTGATATATGTGACCTATATGTTTCCACAAAACCAGTCATTTCAGTGTGATTATGATCCGCTAATTGCAGTGAAATCCTATTTGGAGAAAGAAAACAGCTGATGACAGTCATGAAATGGCCTCCACAGGGTCCAGACCTGAATATTATAGAGGCTGTATGAAATCACCTGGACAGAAAAAGAAAGATAAGACACACTAAACATAAAGATGAACTCTAAAGAGCTAAAAGAAGCCTGATATTACACAGCACATTTTTTCTCAAAATATCAGGGCAATTAGAATCTGACATTTTTGCATCATTGGCAAGAAAAATGTCACAGCATTAGTATGCCTCTTAAGTATGCTTTTAAGTTTGAAACGCACATCATTTTTGCCACTAGAGGGCTCGTTTTCACAACAAACAAAGGTCGAGCTTGTAGTTGTAGTTAAAGTTCAATCTGAAAGCAGATGAGCAAAATAAACAGCTTCAATTCATATTGGCGTATTTGAATGCTAGGGTCAGAATTTGCATGAACAACATTTACATTTTACAGATTTTCTCTCCCCTCTTGGACATTTCTTTTGCTCGTTACGGATACATTTGCAAAGCCTCGTTTTAGGAAGGTAAATCAGGATAAATTAATGCGTTGATGACGTTAAACAATGGTAGGTTTGCTCCTGGGGACTCTAAACACTTTGTAGTTGTGCGTGTGTCATTTATCAGATGCTCAGGGAATGGTGTTGAATGGTCTTGCTTTACCAGGACCACGAGGAGAGGCCAACATATTACCCAGATCTATTATCCATATCTAAACATATCACATTCACTAGTTTTCATGGGTAAATAATTAGCCCAGAAGTGAGGAGAATGGGAAAAATAGGCCTGTTATAGAAGAGAGAGTCCAGACCCAGAGTCCCGGGGCAACAGCGAGTGTGGATTTTGGATGCTGGAGGAATTGCTAGTAGTGAGGTAAGCATCTATTGTGTTGCTATTGGCCACAATTATCCCGAACATTGCTCGTTCAATGCTTAGTATCACATGGACTTCATAAAATTGCTATGTTTGTTGGGTTTGTCCTGTCCTAGGAACATGCTTTGATAAGTTTAGTTAAAGACTAGCCATGCCAAGCCTTAATCAAATTATAACAAATGTTTTCAGCAAATGACACCAGCGTGAAAAATGTAAGGAATTCGAATGGATAAGTAAATAGTGAGGTAGTCGTTTTATACTGTGAGTACTACAAAAATGCTCATATAAGGGTGCTATGAGCTTTTTTTGTGATTGAACATAGAGGAAGATCATTTGAAGAAAGTTGCCAAGCCATTGATGGTAACCATTGACTTGGGAGGACAATTATGCTATGGAAGTCAATGGATACCATCAACTGTTTGGTTACATGAATTGATCCAAAGTACCAGTATTGAACAACGTTGGGCATATACTTACACTAGACTGTTTAGAAGAAAACAAAGAAGGGATCTTGAGATTTCGCACAATGGAGATTTCTTTAGTTATATTGTTTTGCATTATTCTGAGTTGTTTGGCACGCAGTGATATAAGGCCGAATATTTCGACTTCTGGGTTGTAAGACCAAGAAGCGAGGAAATGAATATCGGTATGCCAAAATGGAGGAAAATCTTAATATCATGGTTGGTAATCAGCCAGTGCTTTATGATCAATATACCATCTTTTTCTATTTATATTTATACACATATTTATTTATACACTACTACTAAGTATGTGCCTTTTTGTGTTGAGGTCCAAGTTGGATGTGATTAGCTGTTTTCACTATGACAATTGTGTCAGTGTGAGCTTTAGACACCATCAAGACCTCCATCAAGCACTGATGCTGACACCCCTTGTGAACAGGGTATTAGGTAGACTGTGGTTTTTGTTAAGGGCCGCAAAGTGTACCAAAAGAATAACAACCACATTGTTAGACCACCAGCCTAAACTATTGTTTCATGGCCGAATGGATTCATGTATTCATTTTGTTTATGTCAAATTCTGACCCTACCATCTGAATACCTCAGCAGACCATGCAACAGTTTTTTTTTTCGGTTGTCCAAATTTCATTAGCCTGTGCAAACTACTACTTCAGTTTTCTTCAGCAGTTCTTCTGCTGTTGTAGCTCATCTGCTTCAAGGTTGGATATCTTGCGCATTTAGAGATGATTTTCTGCAGACTTTCTATGAACTTGACTCAGTCCCAATAAAGCATTTTCACCAACAGAACTAATGCTTACTGAATAGTTTCTCTTATTCAGACCATTCTCTGTAAACCCTAGAGATGGTTGAGCTTAAAAAAAATCCCAGCTCAATTCATCAAGAGCATAAGAATCCCAGTTCAGTAAATCAACAGTTTTTAATATACTCAGATTTGCCCATCTGACACAACAACCATGTTGCATTCAAAGTCTCTTAAATCACCTTTCATCCCCATTTTGATGATCTTTAATGAACTTTATTAAATAATCTTGACCATATCAAGCCATGAGATTAGGTGATATTTGAGTTAACAAGTGGTTGGACATTCATTTTCTTTTCGGCTTAGTCCCTTTATTAATCTGGGGTCGCCACAGCGGAATGAACCGCCAACTTATCCAGCATATGTTTTACGCAGCAGATGCCCTTCCAGCTGCAACCCATCACTGGGAAACATCCATACACACTCATTCACACACATACACTACTATATAGGCCTATATATGTATCAGCAGTGACAATAATGTTTTAAATTAATGATTTAAAGTTTATCCAATAAGAAAAAATATGCATAAACTATTATGGAAACACATCTACAGAATAAATGTCTCACAGCAATTTGTAACGTTTTGAATTAGTGCATAAGTCTCAAACTTAATTCCTGGAGGGCCGCAGCTCTGCACAGTTTTTCTCCAACCTTAATCACACACACCTGATCCAACAAATCAAGGTGTTCAAGATCACCTTGATTAGTTGGATCAGCTGTGTTTGAATAGGGTTGGAACAAAATTGTGCAGAGCTGCAGCCCTCCAGGAATTTAGTTTGAGACCTATAATTCATTGGCTAATTCATATTTGTACGATCTCATTCGTACAATTGAGTACGATTTGCTCCTCCCCCAATGACGGTTGGGTTTAGGGGTGGGGTTTCCTGTCATGCCTCCTTTCAAAAATTGTACGACTGAACACGTATGAAATTGTACGAATTAGCCACTCAACTGACAAAATGTAAAAATAGTTACGTTTCCTCGTGAGATCAGGCTGGATAACAACAACTGGGCACGATGGGGCGGCATTAGTGGACAAAGTATTGTAATTGTAAAATATCTGAAATATTAGCCCCCAGCACTCCCAGATGTGGTCTCATGCCTCCTCAAAAGCCATTGCGTGTTCATTGCATTTCGTTTTCATCTTCTGAAGTGCAAGTCATTTATTATATAAGACAAAAGGCCCACCGTGGATTCTCCTATCTCAGCCAAATGTATTGTGTTTATCAGGAAGTGATGATTTTGTTCTCTTTGACTCACTGAATGGAAACATTGCTTTATCCGCAAACGTTTTATGGGATGTTCCAGTTTTGCTCATAAGTCTAATTCGCATCTTTGGATGGAAACATAGGTAGTGAGACAACTTTTGTGGGACATTTCATGCAATAATCCATTTTGCTATGTCTTATACAACCACAAATCAGAAAAAGCCTGCAGTCCCGACCTGTCCCCAATAGAGAATGTGTGGTGCATTTTGAAGCGCAAAATGCACAACAAAGACCTCGTACTGTTGCCCACCTTAAGACTTGTTTACAGGATGAATGGGACAAAATTACACCTGAAACACTTCATCACTTGGTGTCTTCAGTCCCTAAACGTCTTTTAAGTGTCGTGAAAAGGAATGGCAACAAAAGTGGTAAATGCTTTACTGTTCCAACTTTTTCTGATTTGGTGTTGTAGTACAAAACCAAAAGCGCCATCAAGATCATTGACTAGGTTCCACTTCATGAAGATTACACTTTGTCTTGCTTTGCTGCTTTAGAAGTGCTGTTGGACTTTTGAGACCTTGAGAAACAGATCTCCACACTCCAGCGCTGAGTGCACAGTATAACATTTCAAAACTTGTCAAAGCTGTCACACTGCCAAATGTGGTGATTTGTTCCACCGCTGGACCCATTTCACGATTCTCCTCATTTAATTTGAGCTTGTTAATTTCCCACCTTCAAAATGCTCTGCGATCATAAGAGACGAGTCTATAATCTCCCCCAGAGTGCAGTTCATCTCACGTATAACATTAAGTAATAAACTAACTAGACACTTCCTCCTTGTTATCACTTGTCGAATAGGATTTTACTCCAGGTGGTCAAAAGAGCACATGAAATACAGCCACCTCTGATAAAGCTACTATTTTAGTCCCACTGTTTTCTTGGAATGCACTTTTTTTTTGGCTTCGAGATGAACTCCCTTTTGAGTTAAATCCCTTTTGAAAGGGAAGGTAAGATAGAGTGCAGTCAGCAGAGCTCCACTGCATTGTGACTTATCAGGCCACAGTGCTTTAAATAAACTCTATCAAGCAGATGCAACTGCTGAAAGCCCAATTAGGTTCACTTCAAAGCAGTGTTTTCAATACTTCCTGTTGGCATTTCAAGTTGTGCCAGTGCTTTCATCTTGTCTTGCGTCCCCACTGAGCTCATATACAGAGTCAGGAAGTCATCGGGAACGCCTGGCACAGTAATGTTCCAGTGGCGGCAAGACATGGTATATCAGCAGCCTGCATGGAAGAAGGATTCAAAAGAGAAGTTTTGTGTTTTTTTCCACTGCTATCTCACAGCAATTTGTAACTTTTTGATTTATGTAATGTGTATTTATATAGTGCATTTATCATGTATGGCCATACACCCAAAGTGCTTCACAATCATGAGGGGGGTCTCTCCACACCACCACTTGTGTGCAGCATCCTCTTGGATGATGCGACGGCAGCCACAGGACAACGGCGCCAGTGCACTCACCACACACCAGCTATAGGAGGAGTGGAGAGACAGTGATAGAGCCAATTCGGTGGATAGGGATGATTGGGAGGCCATGATGGGTAAGGGCCGATGGAGGTAATTTGGCCAGGACACCGGGGTTATGCCCCTACTCTTTACGAGAAGTGCCATGGGATTTTTAATGACCACAGAGAGTCAGGACCTCGGTTTAGCGTCTCATCCGAAAGACGGCGTTCACTGACAGTAGAGTGTCCCCTTCACTTTACTGGGGCATTAGGACTCACACAGACCGCAGGTTGAATGCCCCCTGCTGGCCTCACTAACACCACTTCCAACAGCAACCAAGTTTTCCCATGTGGTCTTCCGTCCAGTTACTGACAAGGCGCAGCCCTGCTTGGCTTCAGCGAGTAACCAGTCTTAGACTGCATGGTGATATGGCTGTGGATGGATTAGTGGCTAATTCGTATAAATTCGTACATCTTATTTGTACAATTTAGTAGCATTTGCTCATACCCCAATGACGGTTGGGTTTAAGGGTGGGGTTTGGTGCCACGGTTTCTTTTAAAAATCATAAATTTTTGTACTGAAATTTGTACGAATTAGCCACTAAACTTACAAAACGTAAAATAGTTACGTTTCCTCGTGAGATGAGGCTCCACTTCAAGCCCATAAAATGTACAAATATGAACAAATTTAAACTATTGTGTGAAAGTCTTAGGCCCTCATTATGTTTGTTGTTTTAGCAATGGTAAATTAAACATACTGTATATATACAGTTAAGCCCGAAATTATTCACACCCCATTATTCATACCCCTGGGGTATGAATAATTTCGAGTCTATTTACAACCAGAAAATACAGCTAGAGTTAGAATTATTTGCTCAAATTGTTTACAACGTGATGAAAGGACAAGAGGGAGAGACATGGAGACATTTGTACTTGTCTTGCGGGACTCATTGGTGAAGACACTGGCTAGTGGTGATATTGTCCAAACTGATTGGTAATGCATTTGTTCTGGTTTTTTTAGGTAGGTTATTTGATAGGATAGTAGAAGGACAGAAAGTGTAGTGGGCGAGAGAGTGGGACAGGACCGGTGTCCTGACATTTTATCCTACCCATCAGATTATGCTACCAACACTGTATTTGAATAGTTCTGAGGTTGGGATAGGGATTAGGTAGGTTAGGGCGATATTACAGTTTCATATCACACTACTCCACACTAAAATTTACACTGGTGGCAAAATCTGATGGGTAGCATATTGCATTATCAAAATGTGCTACCTACTTTTTCAATGGGAAGTAGGACAATCTGACAAGGTAAGACAAATCGACAGAACACCGGGAAAGGTCCATGATTCGAACTCGGGACGCCTGGAGCATTGTTGCATTATGTGTCAGCATGCTAACCACTGGGTTATTGTGCTGACAATAATGCATTTGTTTTTTAGTATCATAACGATTCAAATCACACTGCTAATGCAGTCAAATCACAAGAAAACAAGCCGATAAAACACAGACAGTAATGGACTGGCCTCCACAGAGTCCACATCTAAATATTATTACTGTTATATGGGAACACCTGGACAGAGGAAGAAACAGCATAAAAACAGGCCTGGTTTTCCATATAACAGTAATGATATTCAGGTCTGGACTCTGTGGAGGCCAGTCCATTACTGTCTGTGTTTTATCAGCTCTTGTGATTTGACTACATTAGCAGTGTGATTATAATCATTATCATGCTGAAAAACAAATGCATTGTAAATGTTTTTAGTGCCAAGTGAGGTCACAACAAATACTGACTTTTGCTTCAAGAAGCAATTTTGTACTGAACATTCTCACACCCAAATAAACAAGAACAAAACATAGAAAAAAATGCTACTGTGGCCACTGATTTATCCTTTTTAGTATTAAACAAACAAACAAACAAACAAAAAATTGAAACTTTTAAGAAAATGTAACTTGAAACGTTAAGAATTTCACTCTCCATCCAGCCACATGTTAATTGCTAATGAGTTTTTAATGTTCTCCCGCAGCAAGTGAAAGCTTCCTTTGATCGCTGTTGGAGCAGCAGCCATGAGAAACTGCTGATGGAGTGTTTTGGAAAGTTCTCCGGCGTCGCTGTCACACGTCTCCATCCATTAGTCCGGCAGGCTGAGGGGAAATGAAGCGGCCCATCATTGTGTGTCGGCTGAGCCTGGGAGAGATTGCGAGGTCGGAGGAGGTGTTAAAAAAGCCTTGCGGTGCTGCCGTAGAGGAAAGCAGCGGCTCCACAGGGCTTCCCTCCACCCGAGAGCCTGGTACACTGAAAAATAATTATTAATTGGATTTACATAATTTTTTTAAGGTAAGTGGTTGCAAACAATTTATATGGCCTGAATTTATACAAAGAAATTAAGTTGAACATTACTAAATTTAATATGTTTAAATTCAGCCCATATTAATTGTTTGCAACCACTTACCTTAAAAACATTGAATAAATCCAATTAATCTTTTTTTTTTTGTGTAATGTAATAATATATTTTTAATGTAATAAAATTTTTTCACATATTGTAATAGGTTACTTCAGGATATGTAGCATGTTATAACACATACTTAATTGTTATTAGCATGTAGCTAGTCACTGCTACCATGAGTCAAAAGCGCTAATTCCATGTCTCTATGAAATTCTGAATCAGAGATATTGCAGTTGCACCACTCACATTTAAGCCTAAGTCGAGGCTGAAATGCAGAGGTGACCATGCCTTTGCAGTAGCTGGTCCTAGGTTGTGGAATGCTCTGCCCCTCTGTATTAGCCCTATATACATTTCTGGAGATCGCAAATTATGTAGCCAGAAGTATGTATGACTGCATTTCATCTTTAAAACGAACGCTACCGGGCGGTATTACACCGTTCCTTTTCACGCTTACCAGCTGACCGCTTACTTCCGTATGGACGGTTTTTCCACTGTTACCAGTTTGTCCAGTGGCTCGACATGTACGTCTGTGGACTTGAGATGCAGAGTGGAGTTGACCACGACAATGGGGTTCGAGTCCGGTGAAGACCAGTTAAGACAAAAACAGAAGCCAAAAAATAAAATAAACAAGTAAATAACAGGGTGTCCCTTATTTATCAAGGGTCGCCACAGCGGAATGAACCGCCAACTATTCCAGCATATGTTTTACGCAGCGGATGCCCTTCCAGCCGCAACCCAGTACTGGGAAACACCTGGGATGCATGTGTTTGGACTGTGGGGGAAACCGGAGCACCCGGAGGAAACCCACGCCAACACGGGGAGAACATGCAAACTCAACACAGCAATGCCAACTGACCCAGCCGGGACTCGAACCAGCGATCTTCTTGCTGTGAGGCAACAATGCTAACCACTGAGCCACCGTGCCGCCCCTTAATCGAATTGTTTTTACAAATTTAAGCTGATTGAACGTAAAACAAGGGTGGTGCGGTTGCGCAGTGGGTATCTCTGTTGCAGCACAGCAAGAAGGTAACTGGTTCGAGCCTCGGCTGGGTCAGTTGGAATTTCTGTGTGGAGTTTGCATGTTCTCCCTGTGTTGGCGTGGGTTTCCTCCGGGTGCTCCGGTTTCCCCTACAAGTCCAAAGACATGCACTATAGGCGAATTGGGTAAGCTAAATTGCCCGTAGTGTATGTGTGTGAATAGGAGTGTATAGGTGTTTCCCAGTGATGGGTTGCAGCTGGAAGGGCATCCGCTGCGTAAAACATATGCTGGATAAGTTGACGGTTCATTCCGCTGTGGCGACCCCAGATTAATAAAGGGACTAAGCCGAAAAGAAAGTGAAAGAATGAATGAATGAACATAAAACAATTAAGTTGTCCAGCAAAAAAACTCAAGTATTGTGTTGATTCAGCTCATTTTAAATAAGTAGACTAAACAAGCAGCAAAAAATTCTTTTTTTGAGTATACATTGACATTTTTTTAAGGTAAACAATTGATTTGGGCTGAATTTAAACAAACAAATTAAGTTGAACGTTACTAAATTGAATTTGTTTGTTTAAATTCAGCCCATACCAATTGTTAGCAACAATTTTGCAAAAATAATTTTTTGAGTGTATACACGGGCTCCCTTCTGCCCTCTCGCTGACAGGATCTGCTCAGTGTCCTGCCGCTCAGGGTCACGGCCCAGCTTTACCAACACAAACTTATCTTCCGTGCATCTGCCGGGACGCCTGCGCAGTCAGTCTGTCTCCTCGGCCGGCTGCGCTCTCTTTCCTGCAGGGGGAGAGGGACAGATTGGGGGACGTGTAGTGGGAAACTGAGGATCCGGACCCTGCCAAGTCGCTGAGCTACACGGAAACACGAGCTGCCTCCAGGGTAACGGGCCCACTTCTGAATTTCGACAAACAAAAATAACTCCGGCGACTGGATATACGACCATTCCTCACTTTTTTTCCCCCATCTGTCAGCCAGAATTCCCAGAACTGCTTTCTTCTGGAACCTGGAGTGTCTTTGAGGACTTTGCTAATTTGCTTTACTTTATATGAGCGAGTGAGAAACTTAATAATGCTGTTTTTTGCCTCGGTTATTTATCATCTCTCCCGACCTTTGAGTGACCAAACGGCGAAGCTCAACCCCCGGCCCCCTTTCGGTGACTTATTTCATCATTTGAGCGGCGTATGATTAAATTCTCATGACCTAATGCATTGTAGAATGCCTTGGAACTGAAGTTAATGTTTTTTGTTTTTTTTTATAGTTCTGTCTTATTCTTTTTTTGGTTTTACTCCCACCCTTTCTTCAGCAAAGCAAAGGGAACGTTGGCTGCGAGAAAATGACAACTCCATTAGAAAGGCTCGGATGGAGGAGAGAGAAACGAATGAATGTAAGCGGTGTTGATGGAGCGCACTAAAGGGTAACTCAAGAGAAGCTCTACCTGCCAAACGCCCGTCTGCCTAACATTTAACCCAGACGAGAGAATTGGGAAATGATGTATGGCGGAGAGGGTGTGCTATGTGATGGGAGGAGCGATGTGAAAGGCTTTTTATTCACACTCAAAAAATGACTTTTGTTGCTTGTTCAAACTACTTATTTAAAATGAGCCGAATCAACACAATTCTTTTTTTTTTTAATGTTCAAACCACTTAAATTTGTAATAAAAAAAAAATGGGTAACCCTTTATTTTGATGGTCCATTTGAGTATTAGTAGACTGTCTTCTTCTTAATATCTGTTGATATTAACCCCAACCCTAACCCCAATCTAACTTACTAGTATAGTATAGTAGGTTAGTATATATATATATACTTATATAGTATAGTCTACTTATAGTATAGTATAGTCTACTTATAATCTTATGATATTTACTTGGCATGTAGATGCAATGTATTTTAAATTCAACAAACGAACCATCAAAAGAAAGTGTGACCAAAAAATGATTTTTTTGAAAATGAGTTAACCAAATCGATTTGTGTTGGGACAACATGAAGGAATTGTGTGGATTTTTTTACAGTGTAGGAAGCACTTTTGGTGGAGAGGTACATACACTGTAAAAAATATCTGTTAATTAACAGTTTCCGTATTTTGTGATTCACTAGCGTTTTCCGTTTACTTACGGTTGTGAATTGCATTATGGGATGTTGATCTCTGTTCTGTCGACTTTTGATGTTAAAGATTTAACTCTACAGTTTAACAAAGTGACTTTTATTGTCATTTTAGTCATTTGAAATAATATAAGATAAGATATAATATATAGAGAAATACAGTGGTCAGCATAACTGAGTACACCTCATTTTAAAAATGAATATTTTTCTCCGTTTCTCAGTGAATATAGGCAATGTATTTTGGTGCATTTAAACAAAACAGATTTATTAAACAGATATATTTATTAAAATAATATTTTTAGTATATTTTTTTAATACAATTAAATTTAAGCAAATTATTACAAAAACAATTACAACCTACAAAATTTCAACAAACTTTTTCCATTTTTTTGCTTTTCTTGATTTTTCCTCTTTTTAAAATTTGTATTCAATATTTTTCTATAACATGTAAATTTGGGTGTACTAGTTTTTGGACCGTTATTGTAAGTTATTTTGTTAGATAAGCTCCAGATTTGGCTTCAGTACTGACTAATCTAATGTACATGCACAAATATAATATAATATAATAATTTAAAAGATTTGTGAGGGGTGTACTTATATATGCTGAGCACTGTTAGTCTGTAAAATGACAGAAAATGTACAGGCAGTTTATTATGAGGTTTTTGTACCGAAACATACAACACCCACCCAGGTAATATGTCACTTTAAACTATTAAAAATGTTCATAAAAGTCACTTTTTAGGAAACTTTTTAAGGTTAAAAGTTGTTGGAAGAAAGATCAAGGTCCCATAATGCAGTTCAAAAACATAAATAACTGGGGAAAATAAAAAAAATAAAAACATGAATCACAAAGTATGAATAAATGCTATTTTTAGTTTATGCAGTTTTAGACTGGGAAAAAAATGACTTTGTGGTGTGGTAAAATCTAATAAATTCACTGTCGTCATTTTAAATTGTAATATTAAATGTCAAGGAACATTTTTTTTATATTTACTTATTTACTATTTACTTCATGTGAGTCAAAATAGTTAAATATTAGAATTCATTTACTCGTAATATTGAAATGTTTTCTAATCGTTGCAAATAAACATAGCAATAATAAGTACATTTTAACCAAAAACTTGGTCGCCCACAAATATGTTGCATCCGGTTATTATAAATTGATAAAACAAAGTAAATGAAAATATTACAAAAGATAATCATTTTTTAACATTTTCCTTTAGCTTGGTCCCTTATTTATCAGGGGTCGCCACAGCGGAATGAACCGCCAACTCATTCGTTTATTCATTTTCTTTTCAGCTTAGTCCCTTTATTAATCTGGGGTCGCCACAGCGGAATGAATCGCCAACTTATCCAGCATATGTTTTACGCAGCGGATGCCCCTCCCAGCACTGGAAAACACCCATACACTCTCACATTCACACACACAAATTAGTTTATTCAATTCCCCTGTAGCGCATGTGTTTGGACTGTGGGGGAAACCAGAGCACCCGGAGAAAACCCACTCCAACACGGGGAGAACATGTAAACTCCACACAGAAACACCAACTGGCCCAGCCGGGACTCGAACCAGCGACCTTCTTGCTGTGAGGCAACAGCGCTATGAAGGAAAATGAATGAATGAATGAATGAGTTTTTGGCCAATTAAATGGGGAAGATATTCAATTTTCTTGTTGTACTTTTATATATTTTTGTTAATACTATTTTGATGGTCCCTTTAAGACACTTCATTCTGTTGACTATCGGTAATTGTGTAACCATATGCCAGCTACCAGTCATTAGATTACTAGTGGACTGTTTGTTTAATATCTACTAACACATTTTTTAATGGTCCAAAAGCAGACATTCTACAAACCATATTGTGACTAGATGTCAGCTTATTCTTTCATTCATTCATTTTCCTTCAGCTTAGTCCCTTATTTATCAGAGGTCGCCACAGCAGAATGAACCGCCAACTATTCCAGCATATGTTTTACGCAGCGGATGCCCTTCCAGCCACAACCCATCAATGGGAACAGCTTATTTCAATACATGTTAATCTTAACCTAACACTCTTCCAGGAACCAGGACCAGGATAAAATTGAAAACTTCTCGGACTGTGCTTATTTTAAAGAAGAAAGTTATTTACACCCAGAATGACTTTAATGTATAATTTTCAACAATAACACTTAATTTTCTTGGTCAATTCTGTGATAGAAAATCATATTTTTGACTTGATTAACACAAATTAGTTTAGGTGTTATCACATTATATACATTTACAGCTGAGGTCAAAATTATTCGCCCTCCTGTGATTTTTTTCTTTTTCAAATATTTCCCAAATTATGTTGAACAGAGCAAGGAATTGTTCACAGTATTCCCTATAATATTCACAGTATTTCCTATAATATTTTTTCTTCTGGAGAAAGTCTTATTTGTTTTATTTCGGCTAGAATAAAAGCAGTTTTTAAACCATTTTAAGGTCAATATTATTAGCTCCCTTAAGAAATATTTTTTCGAAAGTTCAAGGTCTCAAGCCTCAGAAGTTAGTTAGTCTGACTACGCCACCCTGGTGGGGGGCCAGGGAAGTACATCCAGTTAGGACTCGCATGTAAGCTTTAGTACTTTGAAGGCAAGGAATAAGACAGAGCGAGACAGGAGGAACAATACAAAAATATTCACAGATCAAAAAAAATCTCAATTAATAAAAACCCCTTCAATTTCCCAGCCAGGCGTAGCGGGAGCAGGGTAGTCCAGCTGCAACTTGGAATGGTCAGCTAGCCCACCTAAATTTCACCCCACATCAACCACTGCACTATAATGGAAATCGTATCACTCCACACAGCCCCCTGTGAAACACCAACAAAAGGGAGCGGCTAGCCTCCCCTGCTCCACATCCAGGCCTTAATGGCTCCTAAGAAAAAAATGAAACATTCATTCATTCATTTTCTTTTCGGCTTAGTCCCTTTATTAATCAGAGGTCACCACAGCGGAATGAACCGCCAACTTATCCAGCATATGTTTTACACAGCAGATGCCCTTCCAGCCGCAACCCATCACTGGGAAACATCCACACACACTCATACACTACAGACAATTTAGCTTACCCAATTCACCTATAGCGCATGTCTTTGGACTGTGGGGGAAACCGGAGCACCCGGAGGAAACCCACGCCAACACGGGGAGAACATGCAAACTCCACACAGAAATGCCAACTGACCCAGCCTAGGCTCGAACCAGCGACCTTCTTGCTGTGAGGCGATTGTGCTACCCACTGCGCCACCGTGATGCCCAAAAATGAAACAAAACACATTAAATCAAAATAAGAAAAAAAAATTACTTCACAAAATAATAATAATAATAATAATAAATTCTTGTTTCCCAGACACTCAATGTAATCACTTCAGGATGTTGGTTTCACAGCACAAAAGGCTAAGCAAAATAACCCCCCCCCCCCCCCAAAAAAAAAGATTATAAACTCTTTAACAAAACATCATGATGCACAAAAACATGGATTTACCGTCAAATAGAAAATGAATCAACTTATCAAAACAAACAAAATGAATTTATTAAAACTAGTAAAACAGAAAACGGGGAAAAATATAGAGGGGGGCGAATAATTCGGACTGTATATAGGTTAAATTGTTTTATTAACTTACTTATACAACATGTTAATATTTCTGCCCATTAATCCATTGAATTAATCCAAGTGTTTGCATACAATTTGTTCAATTCATGCATACAATTTCAACATGATGGCGTCAATTTAATGAAGCTACACATTTTATAATATCTAGATTATATGATATATGCCACGATCAAACTTTTGGACTGCGATTAACTTGGATTTCAGTCTATACGAGACTCAGGAATGCCACGAACAGGGTAGAAAAGGTCACTTGTTTCATGTTTCACGATGTGAAATACAAGTTGGATAAGGCAGAGGATCAAGCAGTGTCAAAAAGAAGACCACTAACCACAGACTGGCCTGCATTTGCCAAAGCCCCTCTGACAAGACACTGTAGACGGAGCCATAAAAGCTGTAGCACATCGCTCTGGGCTCATCCACTTTACTCTGTTAACCCTTCTCATTACCACAGTAAAACATCTGCTCTGCTTCACTTTCACCTCAGCAGGTCTCACTGCAACATCCAAACATGTCTAAACTTTAACTAGTCAATCTACTGTTAGACGGCTACAATTTTTTTATGATGCAGTGTATGACCAGACGTCAGGTGATGATGACAGTGCATCGCATGTGATGATGAGAAAATTATACTCCGTTTACTGTTTCTGCTCAGTTTTCTAATGATTCCACTGAAACTGTGCGATTTGTTTTCTTCTTTATTACTATTAACCCAGTTGTTGGGTCCATATTTGACCCAAACTAAAATTAAAGTGAAATACAGCTTAATTAATATGTATAATAATTCAGTGTAACAATAGAGCTTTGGGTTTTAGAAAAGTGCATTGTAAATAAAATGTATTATTATTATTAGTAGTAGTAGTAGTAGTAGTATATCATTTAATATAATAATATAATTATATAATATGCAATTGAAGTCAGAATTATTAGCCCTCCTATATATTTTTTCCCCAATTTCTGTTTTACGGAAAGACGATTTTTTTTCAACACATTTCTAAATATAATAGATTTAATAACTCATTTCTAATAACTGATTTCTTTTATCTCTGCCATGATGACAGTACATAATATTTTACTAGATACTTTTCGAGATACTAGTATTCAGCTTAAAGTGACATTTAAAGGCTTAACTAGGTTAATTAGGCAAGTTAGGGTAATTAGGCAAGTCATTGTATAACAGTGGTTTGTTCAGTAGACAATCTAAAAAAATATTGCTTAAGGGGGCTAATAATATTGACCTTAAAATGGTTTAAAAAAAATTTAAAACTGCTTTTATTCTAACCGAAATAAAACAAATGAGACTTTCTCCAGAAGAAAAAATATTATAGTAAATACTGTGAAAAATTCCTTGCTCTGTTACACATCGTTTGGGAAATATTTGAAAAAGAAACAAACTGTAATAATTGCGACTTCAACATTATATAATATAATAATTAGCATATAATATAATTAATGTACTATTCATTCATTTTCTTTTCAGCTTAGTCCCTTTATTAATCAGGAGTAGCCACAGCGGAATGAACCACCAACTATTCCAGCATATGTTTTACGCAGCGGATGCCCTTCCAGCCACAACCCATCACTGGGAAACATCCATACACACACACACACTATGGACCATTTAGCTTACCCAATTCACCTATAGTGCATGTCTTTGGACTGTGGGAGAAACTGGAGGACCCGGAGGAAACCCATGCCAACACGGGGAGAACATGCAAACTCCACACAGAAATGCCAACTGATCCAGCCGAGGCTCGAACCAGCGACCTTCTTGCTGTGAGGCGACAGCGCTACCCACTGCGCCACCTATTATTGTACTATCATTAATATAAATCATTTGATGACATTTTGAAAGCATCATTATCCATCAATAAAATGGTAATGCATTTTTAATTTAAATGGCATTTTTCAACCCAACGGCTGTTTTGGGTCAATATTTGACCCAATGTTGGGTTACAATAAGCATCTTTTAGAGTGTATAATTTACCAGCATCCATCAAACCATTTCATTTTGCTCATTTGTCAGCAATTAACTGATGATTATGATCACTTATTCTTTTATATATATTTTAAAAAGTGCAGATCAGAATAAGTTATTTCTACATATACACTTAATGACAGACAGATAACACAACATTATTTACTCCATATTTTGCCATTTTATTTTGCCAAATGTTGTTTGAAATAATAAAGCAGACTCAAAAAAACAACAACACTTTGGTAAATCTTAGTTTGACGCAGCCATTTTTAACCATTCAGCCATCTTTCACCCTTTTCCAAACACAGACAAAGCTTCAGGTTAAAGGGATAGTTCACCCACAAATAAAAATTACCTCATCATTTACTCTCCTTCTTGTTCTTATACACTTTTATGTGTTTCTTTCTTCAGTTGGACACAAAATAAGTTATTTTGAAGAATGGTTGCTGGCACCCATTGACTTCCATAGTAGAAAAGAAACTTATATAATTCAATGGGTGCCATCAACCAGCATTCTTCAAAATATCTTCTTCTGTGTTCTACAGAAGAAAGAAACTCAAACAAGTTTAGTACAAGTGAAGGGTGAGTATTCTAAATGAATGCCCAATCATTTCCATTTTTTGTGTGTGAACTGTCCCTTCAACAGATTTCACATTGTTTACTCTCTGCTTCGCCGCATTTGGTGAATTATTGTAGCCGTTAAACATGGCTTGATCTAATATAGGGAAGCTTTAATAAAAACGTCAGAGCGTTTCACAATTTATGAGTCATTGCAATGATCTATAACTCCACTCACACCTTGAGACTCCTCGCAAAACCTACTAAAAAGGGCTGAAACACAAAGCCCGGTTCTCCCGGAGCTCATTACTCTGCTCGTAGGCTCGGTGGACCGGGGGAGAGGCCCGGGGGAAGCGTACATTCTGTCCAGGCCGCTCGGGGTGTGTGCTGTGCGGTTCCAGCAGGTGCCAGGCACGGGGAGAGGCTCCAGTCCTGCAGCACTGACCCGGGACGCCCTCGGCCAGCACTGATGGATTCCTCCCCGTCCTCTGGCTCCTCCTCCGGGCACAAGCAGGAGCACCGCTGCTGGAGCCTCACACTTATTTACGGTAAAAAAATGTGCATACATGTGCACAAACGTTTGTTTATCCACTAAACCGAAAACTCACTGTTTCTGTAGAAATAGGGATGTCGAGAGAGAGAAAGAGAGAGAGAGTTTTAGGGAATTTCATTAGCAGTCCTGCAAGGACTTGTTTACTTAGCTAGGCCTAATACTTTGGTTCAAACTGCTGTAAGTAGCCTAAAAGTCACATTGTACACTATAAAGTTGAACAAATTGAAAATGTATTTAACATAATATATCTAATAATACTGCTATTTATTATGATAAAATAAATAAGCTAAAAAATGTGTTAGCTTTCCATGCTACTTAGTTAATAGACAATATTTGGAAAGTCTAGAATTTGATGGTTAAAAAGAAATTATATGACAATGAGAAAAACACAAATAAATGTCATGTTCCATGAAAGTAATTGTCAATTTCCTACTATATAATATTTTCTGTGCTTTACAATAATGTGCATATACATTAGATTAGTCAGAACCAAAGCTAACACTCGATCTAATCTAACAAAATAACTTAAGATCATATTCCAAAAATTAGTACACCTAAAAGAATATGTTGGGGAAAAATATTAAATAAATTTTTCATTTTGGGCGTCACGGTGGCGCAGTGGGTAGCACGTTCGCCTCACAGCAAGAAGGTCGCTGGTTCGAGCCTCGGCTGGGTCAGTTGGTGTTTCTGTGTGGAGTTTGCATGTTTTCTCCGTGTTGGCGTGGGTTTCCTCCGGGTGCTCCGGTTTCCCCCACAAATCTATTAAGTTAACATAATTGTTTTAACAAATTTAAGTGGATTGAACATAAAACAATTGAGTTGTTCCCCCAAAAAACCTTAAGAATTGTGTTGGTCATTTTAAATAAGTAGTTTGAACAAACAGCAAAAGGAATTTTTTGAGTTAATGAAACCTATAACGGATTTCTGTGAAGCACATATACTAAACCGATAAGATTGACGCAGTTGTTTGCACACACACACAGAACTGAGGAATGCACAGCTCTTCTTCCTCTCCATTTGCTGACTCATAATAAACTCCTTCCTCTTGAAGGCCTTTTCCTCACAGTATATTGTCTGCCGTTACAGTAAACGTGGAGTCAATACACAGACCTTCCCAGTGAACCAGCTACTGCTACTGTTTTCACCTCGGACTTCCCTCATAAATCCTCTACCATGTTTCCTCTCAGCCACCCAAACGTGGCCCCCTTTGTGGCCCTTTATTGTTTCATCCAGTGTCCCCATCCTGACCTACTTCATTTTTACCTGAAATCAAAATATTCTGCAAACAGTTATGAGCTCCTTTTCAACTCAGAAGAGGTTTCTATTAAACCGCTTCTCTTTTTTTTTCTCTACAAGTGCTCAATTACAGTATGTGTCCAGTCTAATAACACCGTGTCGAAACTACACGCGATGTGGAACTGCAATAAAAACTTTCTTTTCCATGTTAAGAATAGTATTTGTCTTAACCATCTGCGAAGGCAATACATACAATTTCTATTTTACAAATGTTTTCTATTTCCGTGACGTCACAGCAGAACAACAGCATAAACTACTATGACAATGATCACCTCAGGTACTGATTATGGGCTTTATTCAGTATTAAATGCTCCCAATGTCAGTTTAAATACCATTTTACGTGACATTTATTGCTATAATACTGAAAGCAGCAGCAGATAATTCACCTCAGATCTTAAATAAAACAACTAGCAGACGGTTTGAAAATAAAAGTCAGAACTGTGACTCTAACTAGTCTAATCAGCTCTAACAAACTAACATCAGCCATTCAGTAGCCTATTAATGTTATACCGGTTTAATAAGTATTCATTAGATTAAAAGTGGGCTGCACGGTGGCGCAGTGGGTAGCACGTTCGCCTCACAGCAAGAAGGTCGCTGGTTCGAGCCTCGGCTGGATCAGTTGGCGTTTCTGTGTGGAGTTTGCATGTTCTCCCTGTGTTCGCGTGGGTTTCCTCCGGGTGCTCCGGTTTCCCCCACAAGTCCAAAGACATGCTGTACAGGTGAATTGGGTAGGCTAAATTGTCCGTAGTGTATGTGTGTAAATGAGTGTGTATGGATGTTTCCCAGTGATGGGTTGCAGCTGGAAGGGCATCCGCTGCATAAAACATGTGCTGGATAAGTTGGCAGTTCATTCCGCTGTGGCAACCCCAGATTAATAAAGGGAATAAGCCGAAAATAATAGGAATGAATGAATAGATTAAAAGTCTTTACCATTTCGTTGGGAGTGCATTGGCTTGTATTTAAATGTTTCTGTCATGTAGCATCACGTTTAGTGTACGGCGTGTGTTGTTAGGACACGTTAGCCCTCCTGTGAAATGTTAATTCTTCTTCAAATATTTCCCATGTGATGTTTAAGAGAGCAAGTCAATTTCTTTCAGTGTTTATTATATTTTGCTAGTGAAAGTCTTATTTCTATTTATATAAACTGGCCGTAGTGTATGAATGTGTGTGTGAATGAGTGTGTATGGGTGTTTCCCAGTACTGGGTTGTGGCTGGAAGGGCATTCGCTGCGTAAAACATATGCTGGAATAGTTGGCGGTTAATTTCGCTGTGGCGAGTCCTGATATATAAGGGAATAAGCCGAAGGAAAATGAATGAATGAATGGATGAAAATAACTAGTAAAATATAACGTACATTCATCTTGCCAAAGATAATATTAGTTAATTAGTTATTAAATATTAGCTGTTATGTTTGAAAATGTGTTAAACATCACTTGGGATATATTTGAAAAAGAATACAAATTTCAGGGGAAGGCTAGTAATTTAATAATCTACCAAGACAGCAGTTTTAATTAGTTATACTGTGTTCTATATACCAAATTTTAGCTGAATTAAAGCTGCATTGCATGTCCTTAAAAGAGAAAGCAATCCTGGTATAGACCAGTCAGTTAAATAACAAACAAAAAAATTATGTCATTTTTTGGCTGTGTATGTCAAAGTTAAAATATAGAGGTCACAGTTTTTATAATGGGTGCCCTAAACTGTAAAAAACGCTGGGCTCCACACAATCAATTTGTGTTGGGACATTCATTCATTCATTCATTTTCGGCTTAGTCCCTTTATTAATCTGGGGTCGCCACAGCGGGATGAACCGCCAACTTATCCAGCATGTGTTTTACGCAGCGGATGCCCTTCCAGCTGCAAACCATCACTGGGAAACATTCATACACACTAATTCACACACATACACTACGGACAATTTTAGCTTACCCAATTCACCTGTACTGCATGTCTTTGGACTTGTGGGGGAAACCGGAGCACCCGGAGGAAACCCACGCGAACACGGGGAGAACATGCAAACTCCACACAGAAATGCCAACTGACCCAGCCGAGGCTCGAACCAGCGACCTTCTTGCTGTGAGGCGAACGTGCTACCCACTGCGCCACCGCGTCGCCTGTGTTGGGACAACATTCATTAATTTTTCTTCGGCTTAGTCCCTTATTTATCAGGGGTTGCCACCGCGGAATGAACTGACAACTATTGCGGCATATGTTTTACACAGCGGATGGCCTTCCAGCCACAACCCAGTACTGGGAAACACCCAAACACAAACACACTGCCATTTTTACTGTACATTTTACAGTGTGCTTTATTCGCAAATCTTTTATGCGATATTCCATTTTTGTGCATATGTTTAATTCACATTTTGAAAAATAGCTACATGTATTTTTTCCTTCATGTAGATCTTTTACGGTAAAGTTCTGGCAACCACAGCTACTGTTTTTTACAATCAATTTTCCAGATGTATTTTTTTACAGTGTGCTTTATTCGCAAATCTTTTATGCGATGTTCCAGTTTTTCGCATACGTTTAATATGCATTTTGGATAGAAACATAGCTACATGTATTTTTCCCTTCATGTAGATCTTTTACGGTAAAGATCTGGCAACCACAGCTGCCGTTTTTTACAATCAATTTTCCAGATTTACTTTTTTACAGTGTGCTTTATTCGCAAATTAATTATGCGATATTCCAGTTTCGTGCATACATTTAATTCACATTTTTGGATGGAAACAGCTGCATGTATTTTTCCCTAAATGAAGATCTTTTACAGTAACTACAGCTGCCGTTTTTTACCGTAGACTTTTTTTTACAGTGTATTTTTCCCTTTATGAACATCTGTGCACGCATTACCGTATTATTACCTGAGTTGGTCCAGTGTTTGGTTTTGCGCTGAAGTGGGCTGATGGTGTAAATCTCTGTGTTTTGAGGACCAGCTCTGACCCGTACGTTTGGCCCCTGTGAGCCTTTGTTTGGCAGACGCCTCAGCTTCTCCTTTCATCCTCCCTTCAGATAAATCCCCTGATGGAGCTCCTGGACTCCGCCGTCATACATCAGCTGTGTTTGATGTGGGGCTGCTGGTGTCCACGGGTGGGCTGGAGATGGACTTCCTCACCGCCAGCCCTCATCAATCCTGCCGTCGGACTGCAGATCTGCACCTCTGCCCTCTTGACCACTGTGACGTACAGCCATCTGTCACGCCAGTCTGGCTCCTGAAAGCATATACATCTTCTGAACTGGTGCTTTTACATACAGTACGTTTAAGATTAAACTGACTGTAATTTTGTGGATTCGTTCTAATTTTCATAGTATTTTATGTTTTTATATACTTAATAATATACACAATAGATTAGGCCCATATATTATGTAAATACAAACTTTTATTTTGGATGCGATTCATTGACAGGGCTATTACAAAAACATCTGTTCATTGTTAGTTCGACAGCTCAAGTCCATTAACATTACAGTTAACATGAACTAACTGTGAAAAAGGCATTTATTCATCTTGCATTTTACATTATTATTAAACCTCATAATGCATTCAAAATCTCATTGTATTATAAAAGTCACAACATGATATTTTTTCAGCTAAATCTAAATTATATCTGAACAGCAGTTTCTCAATAATATGTGAATTTGAACATAAAAAAAGATATATACATTTTAAAAAAGTAATTAAATGTTACCATGGTATCATGCATTTGCCCATTTTTAAATTGAAACATTCATTCGTTCATTTTCCTTTAGCTTAGTCTCTATTTCAGAGGTCGCCACAGTGGAATGAACCGCCAACTCTTCCAGACTAGGCATGGGACAATAACTGTTTTCAAGGGATACTTGGAAAAGTCAAGGTTTTAAAACCGTCAAAATTTTCTGCAATACCGTTCCTAAAGTATGTGTACGAATTTTTATTTCCTTTTTTTTGTTTGTTTTTTAGGACAACAGTATCTCCAGCAGAAAAGATCTCCAAAGATGCCGTTTTAAACTGTAAAAGAAAATCTGTTTTTCAAATAAATGAAGACAGCAGAAGTCAATAATTCATTTGAATTATTTAGCCAGACATGTTTACTGCTCCAAAATATTTTAAATGTTTCTTAAAATAAAATATATTGTGTTTAAAAGGGAAAAAAGTCTTTGTTTTTCACCCAGACATTTAAAAAGAATATATTTTAGAGCAGTAATCACAATACCGCGAAACCGTGATATTTTTATCCAAGGTTATCATACCGTCAGAATCTCATACCGGCCCATGCCTATTCCAGACTTATTTGACAAACTATCAGTTTTAATTTACAGATTTGCTCCTTACAAAAAAATCATAACAACTCTGAAAGTTTCAGAAAGAAAATAAATTTGCATTACATAATCTTTCACCTTCAGATGAAAAATCACGTGTGTTTATGTTTGTCAAATTATTTGTCAATTGGTGTGACTTATTATATACACGTTTATCAACAAAATTCAGGCCTAAAATCAATCAAAATTATGGGAATGATGATAAATATACTTTTATATAACGTTTTTTTTTTCCTTCACTGCTTTTACTTCTCACATAACGTTTGACACCCAAACAAAAATGCGCACAAAAATGACTCAAACATTAAATATGTAACATTTAAGAAAAAAACTAACATTTTAGCACTTCTAAAAGTTATTTAACATTAAAATATTAACATATTATGTATTTTGAAGCACTTTTGAATTGTTTCTGCTCTGTATTTTTGAAGAACTTGCAAAGTTTTGTTGCTGCGTTAATGAAAAACATCTTAACCAATCATTGCTCATTGTTGCTGTTTAACAATGCATTATCATACATTCATTTTCCTTCAGCTTAGTCCCTGATTCATCAGGGGTCGCCACAGCGGAATGAACCGCCAACTTATCCAGCATATGTTTTACACAGCGGATGCCCTTCCAACTCCAACCCAGTACTGGGAAACACCCATACACTCTCATTCACACACATACACTACGGACAATTTAGCTTACCCAATTCACCTATAGCGCATGTCTTTGGACTTTGGGGGAAACCGGAGCACCCGGAGGAAACCCACGCCAACACGAGGAGAACATGCAAACTCCACACAGAAATGTCAGCTGACCCAGCCGAGGCTCGAACCAGCGACCTTCTTGCTGTGAGGCGACAGCGCTACCCACTGCGCCACCACGCCGCCCTGCCCAGTAATATTGAAATATATTATTTTTCTCGTAGTTTGCAGCATGATGACAGATCACATGCCATGATCAATGATTTATTTATTTATTTATTATTGCAACAACAACAAAAAAGTTACAGTACAAATAAAACAGAATAGTCTCAACAAACTATAGTTCATTTTAAACAATAAGAGAATTCATTTAATTTAAGTAGCCTATAACAAAAGTATAATGAGAGAAGTAAGGGGAAAACGAGATGGCACATGAAAAGGAAATGAATATCAATGAAAAGGCCTATTGAACACAAAGCCATAAGCACAAATTCTAGGAGTTTAATATTTTAATATATATTATATATTTTTTATATATATATTACAATATAGTCATGTATACATTTATATACACAAAAATATACACAGTACGCACAAACATATTTTCTAAATGTGAACTTTTATTTTGGATGCAATTAATCGCGAATAATCATTTGACAGCACTAATTTTTTTTGCAATGAACTCATGTTTCCAACATTAAAATAACATCAAACTTCAAATAATAATTTTAAATAATAATCAAATACCATGAGTCACAGTTTCTCCCTGAGCTCAGCTGATAAGAACAGACCGACTGATAATCCACTTTCACTTTCAGTTTCCTCCACTTTTATAGTCAGAAAGCCATCAACAAAAAACAGCTGTTCTGCCTCGTCTTTTTCGTCCAATCGGCGTGAAGCACCGGGATCATCAAGACCCACATTGAGGTGCCAAAATCAGTGGCGGGAGGAGGAGGAAACCCCACACAAACAGCGGAAGAGCCGCACTTCAGCCGCGGGACAGAGAGTCTGAGAGTCCGCTGATGGAGCGCTGATTAACCGGCCCACAGACACCGCATTGTGCTCCTGAAAACCGCTGTTATTCTGCTGCAGTTATTATGAGGCTGAGGAAGTAATAAAACAGCACCAATTGAGGATCTGTCAAATTAAGAGTGAAAAGTGAAGGTCCTGTTTTATTGATGTATGCAACAGTCTATCCAACTTTCATTGTCCCCTAAAAAGAGAAAGAGATCAAATATAATATGTAATTTATGGTCACACTTTACAATAAGGTTTCATTAGTTAATGTATTTACTACAAACAAAACATGTACAGGGCGTCACGGTGGCGCAGTGGGTAGCACGTTCGCCTCGCTGCAAGATGGTCGCTGGTTCGAGCCTCGGCTGGGTCAGTTGGCGTTTCTGTGTGGAGTTTGCATGTTCTCCCCGTGTTGGCATGGGTTTCCTCCGGGTGCTCCGGTTTCCCCGACAAGTCCATAAACATGTGGTACAGGTGAATTGGGTAGGCTAAATTGTCCGTAGTGTATGTGTGTGAATGAGAGTGTATGGATGTTTCCCAGTGATGGGTTGCAGCTGGGAGGGCATCCGCTGCGTAAAACATATGCTGGATAAGTTGGCGGTTCATTCCGCTGTGGCGACCCCAGATTAATAAAGGGACTAAGCCGAAAAGAAAATGAATGAATGAATGAAAACATGTACAACCTTTATTAATCGGAGTTCAATGTTTACTATTGCATTATTAAAAATACTTATTCATGCTTGTTAATATTAGTTAATGCACCGTGAGTTAACATGGACTAACAATGAACGACTTTATTTTCATTAACAGACATGAATAAATACTGAAATAAATGTATTGTTCGTTGTTGGTTCATGTTAATAAATGCATGATCTAATATTAACTAATACAATCTTATTGTAAAGTGTTACCATTTATATAGCCTATATAATATGTGTATAATGTCTGACCGTAGGTTACTGTAAAAAATAAAAGAAAGGTGTGAGTGTGTTTATATGTTAAACACTTGTAGTTTGAAATGTTCACATTATTACTTGTTACACTGTTTATTTAAAGGGACAGTTCACACCGCAAAAATTAAATTTTGTCGTCATTTACTCACATTTTAATTGTTTCAAACCTTTATAAGTTTCTTTCTTCCATCGAACACAAAAGAAGATATTTTGAAGAAAGCCGTAAACATTGACTTTCATAGTATTTGTTGTTCCTATGGAAGTCAATGGTTACCGGTTTTCAGCATTCTACAAAATATCTCTTTTTCAGTTCAGCTTAATAAAGAAACTCATAAAGGTTTGGAAACACTTGAGGGTGAGTAAATTTAGATTTTTGGGTGAACTATCCCCTTTAAGTTGAAATTGTTTTGATGTTTTGTTTCTATTCTATTATTTTGATTGTTTCATTCTTATTATACTTATTATACACATATTTCAATCTTTGGCAATATTATATTTTTACAGTCCTGCCAATGAAGTAAATTTTAAATTTTGAAGAGGAACAAGCATGACTTCTGATATGAAATGTTGACGTTCTTATTTACTACACTCTTTATTTTAAGGGATAGTTCACCCAAAAATTGAAAATCCTGTCGTCATTTACTCACCCTTTATTTGGGTCAAACCTTACTGAGTTTCTTTCTTCTGTTGAACACAAAAGAGGATATTTTAAAGAAAGATGGTAACCGGTAACCATTGTGGGAACAACAAATACTATGGAAGTCAATGGTTACCGGTTTTCAGCATTCTACAAAATATCTTCTTTTGAGTTCAACTTAATAAGAAACTCATATAACGGTTCAGAAACACTTGAGGGAGAGTAAATAGTGAATAAATTTACATTTTTGGGTGAACTATCCCCTTTAAGTTTAAATAGTTATGATGTTTTGTTTCTATTCTATTGCTTTGATATTTTTATTCTTATTATACTATTTATTATACTCATTATTTTACACTGTAAAAATGCAGAGTTCCACGCAATTGTCCCAACACAAATCGATTAAGTTAACTTAATTGTTTTTACAAATGTAAGTGCATTGAACAAAAAACAATTAAGTTGTCCCAAAAAAACCTCAGGAATTATGTTGATTCAGGTCATTTTAAATAAGTAGTTTGAAGATGCAACAAAAATTAGTTTGTATACACATATTTCAAGCCAATAAAGCAATTTTGAATTTGATAAACAACAAGCATGACTTCGGAAGAGAAGGAGTTGCTTATATTTCTTTGCCTGAGTGTCTGTCATTGCAAAAACATGGTTAACTCAGCATGCTAGAATAATGTCACTGACCCGAGTGCTTCTGGCCCAGGAAGGTTATCAGTGGGGAAGAATTTTGAGCAGATGACAGAGAAGAGCGACCACCCACTGACACTGAGCATGCGTGATATAGTAGCCCACAGCCAGAGGACATTATCTGCCTCATTTAGATGCAAAGCGCTAAACTACATACTATATATATATACACTATGTACTCATTTATCATAAAAATGCACTATTCATACTTAAGCAGTGGTATTTCATGAATGCAGAAAAGCAGACCGGGAGTGAAACTTAACTATGTATAAAAATAAGCCTTAGTGAAAGAAAATGTGTTGAATACTTTACTAAAGATGTTTAAAGGGGACATATTATGTAAAAAATCACTTTTATAAGGGGTTTAAACACAATTGTGTGGCAACAGTGTGTTAATATAAGCAGCTTCTAAAGGTAAAAATATATTAGTTGTATTTTTTATAATCACACTTGATAAAAACTGCAGAAACACTTCGATTGACATTCTCCCTTTGTACGTGTCATCAGAGGGGGAAAGCCCCGCCCATTGGTGACCATCTCTCTCTCATTTGCATAGGATGTTAGTCTTGTTTTGGAATCTGCCACTATGCTGACACACAGGCATTTGTAGCTCCGCCCTCTTTTAAAAAGAGCACAATCTCATTTGAATTTAAAGTGTCAGTCACCAAAACGCCACAATTAAGATCAAAGCCTAAAAAGGGTCCGATTCAGAGTTATAAAACATTAAATGTGTGGTATTTTGAGCTGAAACTTCACATACACACTCTGGGGCATCAGAGACTTATTTTACATCTCGTATTCATTCATTCATTTTCTTTTCGGCTTAGTCCCTTTATTAATCTGGGGTCGCCACAGCGGAATGAACCGCCAACTTATCCAGCATATGTTTTACGCAGCGGATGCCCTTCCAGCTGCAACCCATCACTGGGAAACATCCATACACACTCATTCACACACATACACTACGGACAATTTTAGCTTACCCAATTCACCTATAGCACATGTCTTTGGACTTGTGGGGGAAACCGGAGCACCCGGAGGAAACCCACGCCAACACGAGGAGAACATGCAAACTCCACACAGAAATGCCAACTGACCCAGTCGGGCTTGAACCAGCGACCTTCTTGCTGTGAGGTGACAGTGCTAACCACTGAGCCACCATGTCGCCATATAATATAATATAATATAATATAATATAATATATTTTAATCAGCTTGACCAATAATTGAATGAGTTTTTGAGCTCATGAAAAATGTGCAGCAAATAATTATACAAAATTTTAAATGATATTAGGCCTACTTTTAATTGTGTTGTAAATAGGAGTATATCCTACACGTCGCCTCACGTGACATAAAAAATGCAATGTTCCCAAATTGCACCACACTTTTCCACCTCATTTCCTCTGCACTGTCCTCCTGCGAGCTCGTGGACTGATTGAGTAAGAATTCCAGAGTATCTGTTACAAAACGGCAAATGAACTTCAACTATTTAACCACTGCTTTATATCACCGCCCTCGTTCATTTCACCACGGAAATATTTCACACACAAGAAAAACGTGTACGAGTGCTTAGTTTAAACTCCTCCGCCATCTAGTGGGTATGAATAGAGTGTAAATAATCCACATGCTTTGACTGACTGAGTTCTTGACAAGAAAAGAGGCGGGAAATTATACTCTTCGCTCCAGAGTACATATTTGTTGTCTTTACCTCAGGCCAAAATTAATTTAGTAAAATTGCAAAATTGGGCTGCACGGTGGCGCAGTGGGTAGCACGTTCGCCTCACAGCAAGAAGGTCGCTGGTTCGAGCCTCGGCTGGGTCAGTTGGCGTTTCTGTGTGGAGTTTGCATGTTCTCCCCGTGTTCGCGTGGGAAACCGGGTGCTCCGGTTTCCCCCACAAGTCCAAAGCCATGTGGTATAGCTGAATTGGGTAGGCTAAATTGTCCGTAGTATATGTGTGTGTGAATGAGTGTGTATGGATGTTTCCCAGTGATGGGTTGCAGCTGGAAGGGCATCCGCTGCGTAAAACATATGCTGGATAAGTTGGCGGTTCATTCCGCTGTGGCGACTCCAGATTAATAAAGGGACTAAGCCGAAAAGAAAATGAATGAATGAAAATGAATGAAAATTGCTTTCACATATGTGTATTTTTTGCGTGGAATCGCCTACTTTTCAAAGGTAACTCAGTTTTCTATTTTCCCTTTGGCAGATATATAAGTTTGTAGCATGATTTACTGCCTTTTAGCTGCTAATGTTTATAATAACTTGCTCTATGAATTTTAGTATGCGTTTTAATTTATTTATCTTTATTACAGTATTGTACTATTATATAATCTTCTGATGGGTGACACGGTGGTTGAGTGGTTAGCACTGTTGCCTCACAGCAAGAAGGTCGCTGGTTCGAGTCCCGGCTGGGTCAGTTGGCATTTCTGTGTGGAGTTTGCATGTTCTCCCCGTGTTCACGTGGGTTTCCTCCGGGTGCTCCGGTTTCCCCCACAGTCCAAAGACATGCGCTATAGGTGAATTGAATAAACTAAATTGGCCGTAGTGTATGAGTGTGTGAATGAGTGTGTATGGGTGTTTCCCAGTACTGGGTTGCATCTGGAAGGGCATCCGCTGTGTAAAACATATGCTGGATAAGTTGGCGGTTCATTCCGCTGTGGCGACCCCTAATGAATAAAGGGATTAAGCCAAAGGAAAATGAATGAATGAATGAATAATCTTCTGATCATTTATCAGATACATTTTTTATGTCTTAAATAATTAGCTGCTTCCTACTATAATAGTCTTGCTTATTAATATAATCTTACTGCACATTTTATTTGGAGCCTTGATATGTTTGATGGGACAGTTATGAGGTGCGTTAATTAATTGTATTTTGTATTGATGTATGTTGTTTATGATGTTTGTTCATCCAGGACATTGAAAAAGTTTACAAATCTCAAAATATAGCCTAATAAAAATGTTCAGTTTGTTTAAATCCATATGCGGTTCAGAGTGTAATATTTTCTTTCCAACTCAATTCCACACGTAAAGAATTCAGACATTTAGAAAAAAATGACATTGCTAATGTCACAGAGTAGCTAGTTGTAATAATAACAGGATGTAACCATCTGCACACTTAATTTAAAACCGCTTAGTGCCATCTGCTAGTTAGCAACCATCTATAAAAACACTGGATATTAAAATAATAGAAGATTTCTCTCATTTTAAATAAATACTAAAACTGAGAAATAAAACAGTCAGAAAATAATTTTGAATCACTTTTCTCTATGATGTTGATATGGCGCAGCTAGCAAAAACTGTGCATTTTGTTATGCTAGCATCCCAACAAGCAATACATCTAATAGCTTGGCTAAAACAATGCTAAATTCGGTCTGTCAGTGAAATATAGCAATAGCCCCAAACTAGTCATCAAATACACATATTTGATGTATTTGTTTATTTGATAGTCTAGTTTGGGCTATTCTTAGACAAATATTATTTAGCCTTATTGTTTTCTTTTCTTCAAGATCTCTAGGTCACACTTTTTCTTAATGTACAATTCACGCTATTAACAAACCAGTGACTAAGACTTTTAGCTCAATAAACTACTAGTAATTAAACTAATTAAACAATAAAGTAATTAGTAGTTGGGTTTAGGTTGGGTCTGTGGGTTAAGATCATACTTTATAAGTGCTAATAAACAGTTCATATCTTAATAATAGGCAGGTAATAAGTAAATGGTGTGAATTGTTACTTTAACTAAAGTATTACCAAACTAAATGTTTGGATGTCTATTAGACGTCTATTAAGCGCGCACACATGAAAATGCTCGCTGTATGGTAACATCTGGAAATGTTTAAACCATGTAAACCACTAAATATGAATAACATTTTCGCAGAGCGACAACAAGGCACATGTATCTAACTTAAATAAACACTAGATGGCGCTGTTACGTT
The DNA here is from genome assembly GCA_903798115.1 of Danio jaintianensis. Lineage (NCBI taxonomy): Eukaryota > Metazoa > Chordata > Actinopteri > Cypriniformes > Danionidae > Danio > Danio jaintianensis. The sequence continues at coordinate 3,669,454 of CAIGQV010016226.1, read as the reverse complement.
GAAAATAACATCAAAAAGTCCATAATTCACTGAACCTACCCTGCTGAAAAAACAAAACAATCAGGATCTTGCTAGTCAGAGCATCAAAACATGCCTTACCAGCACATGCGTTTTTTTTCTGCAGGGCAAACGCAAGGTCTTTTGAATTCAGGATGAAGTTAGGTTGAAGACTACTCCAAAATATCCCATTAAATATTCATACATTACTTTATACTCATGTCATATTCAATAACTAAATCATCCATAGGCCACTCTGATGACCAATCCAGCTTAAAGGGATAGTTCCCACAACATCAGGCATTCCAAGATGCAGGTCACCTTTTACTTCAGTAGAACAATTTGAATTAGAAAGATTTGTCACGCAACACAAAGGCTACAAGCACTTTAACAGTCAACAAAACATGCACAGGCAACACAAAATTAAGGATTGTGATGATATTGTTTAAAACTATGACTCATGAAGGAAAATTATTTGTAACATTCTTACTTTCAATCTGCAAACTTCAGTCCTGAATGTATTAATGATGTGTGCACGTTTTGTTTATTAAATTCATACTTGTGCTAACAGTTTTATTTGTGCTGCTGGTAAAAATCTGCACACTTACCCTCACTTCAGTGTAAACATAGGGTAACAGGGCACCAGAAGACACCAACATCTTGGTTGGCCTGCTCATTAATTTTGCTGGTGAACTTTGAAATCTCTTTATGGTGGTCAGTTTTGTCTTGAAACATGACTATGTATACAAGACGCTCAACAAGCTTACTCTATTTTTCTTAATGCATTAAAGGACACTTTTAAAATATGCACTTTTGTAATAATGTCAAAAAATATGTACTTTAAATTTTTTGTATAGTGTACAAAAACTAAAGCATTACCATATAGCCTACATGATTAGATTTTTTAATTGCAGTTATTTCACATTACTTACTTACTCCCAGGGCCATGTATATCGAAGTTGATATTTAGCCGCGCCATATTGGTGTTTTGTAACATCTAGTTTTTATGAGGTGGGTTTGTTAGCCCAATGCTCAACCCCCAACCTGGAGGACCAGGACACACATACAGTACGGACAATTTAGCTTACCCAATTCACCTCCAGCACGTCTTTGGACTGTGGGGGAAACCGGAGCACCTGGAGGAAACCCATGCCAACACGGGGAGAACATGCAAACTGACCCAGCCGGGGCTCAAACCAGCGACCTTCTTGCTGTGAGGCGACAGTGCTAACCACTGAGCCATCGTGTCGCCTATTTCATTCATTCATTCATTTTCTTTTCGGCTTAGTCCCTTTATTAATCTGGGGTCGCCACAGCGGAATGAACCGCCAACTTATCCAGCATATGTTTTACGCAGCGCATGCCCTTCCAGCTGCAACCAATCACTGGGAAACACCCACACACTCTCGTTCACACACATACACTACAGACAATTTATCTTACCCAATTCACCTATAGCGCATGTCTTTGGACTGTGGGGGAAACCTGAGCACCCTGAGGAAACCCACGCAAACACAGGGAGAACATGCAAACTCCACATAGAAATGCCAACTGACCCAGCCGAGGCTCGAACCAGCGACCTTCTTGCTACCCACTGCACCGCCTCGCCTATTTCATATTATAATTAAATATTATATTTTATATTAACTTGATTGAAATTTCATTGCATATGTGTAATAAATAAACGACACATTTCAACAGAAAGGGTTATTAACGTACATACAAAAGATGTGCACACCTGGACAAAAAGCTCTCTTATGCTGAAAAACGACATAAAACGCTCTCACTTCATTTTAAATAACGTCCAGTTAAGTGTCTCAATTCTTTTCAAGTGTAATTTCTGTAAGATTTTAGTCTCCAGCAGGTCATGCACGCTTATGTAAATAACACCAAGCTAAATTCACTATAGGCTACATAAAGAAAGGGTGTAAGTCTTGTCATTTACTTTTTTCATACTATACTGTGTTCTTGAGCACACAGTCAGGACAGCATGAAAGGCCATACCTCGTACAGTTCGTACCTAAAATGTGTACTTTTATGTAATTTTTTAATGTCCTGTGCAAGTAGCCCAAAAGGGCGGAACCAAAAACGAAGGCAGCAAGAAAAACAGGCCGTGCTTCAAAATGCATCTCGCCTCCTGATTGACACAACATTTTTATCAATCGAGAGCGTGCCAGGAATCAATTTAGTCAAAGGCCTCGCACTAAAAATGCGGTTCAGAACGCTGCGAGTGCTGTCTACATAGGGGACTCGCTGTGTTTTTGAACAGCGCCTCGTTCTCGTGAATCCCCATTGGTCAAACCGTAGCTCCTGCTGCCACAATACTGCACACACGTGACCCTGCTTTTCTGTACACACACACACACACACACACACACACACACACACACACACAGTAAAAAACGCAGCAGCCACTTAAAAAGCCAACGCCATGGCGCTTTGACCAGCGATTTCCCCCTCACGCATGCAAACAATCGCCATGAACACTTTTAGTCTCCGCTGACTTTCCCACCGCGCAATTTCCCGGGCGTAATGGCGAGCGCGCTGCAGATGAAGCCCTCCGGTCTGGAGCACACACGGAAGCGCGTGATTGATCCACGACGGAGACAAGCGGCTCTCTCATTCCTCAGCAACATCTCTCTGGACGGACGACCCGTGCAGGATGACGGGGACACCCAGGCGGAGGAGGAGGAGGACGCCTCGAGGACTAGACAGAGCCTGGTTTGCGCGGTGGGCCAGCAGGCATTGGCCGCGGCAGCGAACCAGGCTCTCAGTAGTGCCCGCGCCGCTGGTTTGATGGCCGGGATGGCTGCTCCCAGCGCGGCCGCGGCGGCTCCTCCTCCTCCGGATCCGGACGGGGACGCTCAGGTGCTCCAGTCCGCCTTCAGCTCCCCGTTTTCAGCGGTGCCGCCGGCGACCAGAGGGAGACTCCAGACCTACACTCAGGGAATCCTGCCGGTGTCCTACGCCCGGCAGTCCAGCCAGAACTACTGCTGTCTAGAGGGAGGGCAGATCGCCAACTCAGCCCTGGAGCTGCAGAGATCCAGGTAACCATGTGGATATTATTATCATTCAACATTACTGTGATATGTCATCTAAAAATGACAATTTACTCACTCTCAAGTGGTTCCAAAACTTTGTGTTTCTTACACAAAAGAAGATATTTTGAAGAAAGATAAAAACCTGTAACCTTTGACTTCCCAGTGACTAGTAGAAACAACAATGCTATGGGGGTCATTGAGGTAAAGTTGGTTTTATATTCGCACATTTGCACAGTGAAAACTTCTGACATGCTCCCTATATCATTTATTGAGGTAAAGTTGATTTTACATTAACACATTTGGACTTTCTCCTTACTAATATCATTTCATAAAGTATTCTTTGCAAATTCTAAATAAGTGAAGTGAAGTGAAGTGAAGTGTAGTGTGGCCAAGTATGGTGTCCCATACTTGGAATTTGTGCTCTGCATTTAACCCATCCAAGAGCACACACACAGTTAGTGAACACACACATACCGTGAACACACACCCGGAGCAGTGAAAGTATAATAAAATCGTATTAGCAGCCAATGACTATCAAACTGCAACATTGTTCACAGTCAAATAAATAGTGCTGTTTGTTTTGAATGTTGTTTTGAAGTCATACTTGCATGTGATTTTGGACAGAATTTTCAACGTACCATCGTAAACAACATAGGGAGCATGTCACAAGTTGTCACTGAACGAATGTGCCAATATAAAACCAACTTTACCTCAATGTATTGTTTGCAATGGGGTAAAGGGTGAGTAAGTGATGACAGAATTTTCATTTTTGGGTGAACTGTGCGTTCACTTGTAGAAATGCATTGATTTTTATCATAGGCTAAATCAAATGTAAACCTATACAGTCTGTTCCACATTTATATCACTTTAACTACTTGCATTAAAACAACTGACAGTTTTGAGCAATAATAGTTGTTATATACTGTGGGATACAGGTCTATTCTTAGAGGAATGCATATTATAGAAGCTGTGAAGTGGAGGATTATCGAGACTTCATTAAAATAGGAGATTAGCTGCCATTGAACTAATGGCCCCATTAAACACATTACTAAATCATTCAACTTCTCTGCAGAACACCATTCATTAATATCCTGAGTGACCTGCATTCTGTTGATACTGTGGATGACACAGTTTGCATGGCTGAATTCCTCACTTCGGTGCAATGTGTGCATATTGCTCATTTGCAGTGGAATCTAAACATTTTAACAAGAATTTAAAGGGACAGTTCACCCAAAAATGAAAATTCAGTCATCATTTACTCACTCTTTACTTGTTCCAAACCTTTATGACTTTGTTGAACACAAAAGAAGATATTTTGAAGAATGTTGGAAACCTGTAATCGTTGACTTCCATAGTTTGTTTGTTTCCATTAGTTTTTCCTACTATGAAAGTCAGGCTTTCAGCTTTCTTCAAAATATCTTCTTTAGTGTTCAACAGAAAGAAAGAAACACTTGAGGGTGAGTAAATAGTGAGTCAATTTTCATTGTTGGGTGAACTATCCCTTTAAGGTGTCTTTAAATGTAAATGCAAATGCTTCTAGTTCATATGTAGTGGTTTATTTTTTAAAGGGTCCTCTAAAAGCAGTAACCTCTCTTCTGTTTGATGATTTTTTTAAAAAACGAAATATTTCTCATGTTCAGAAATGGGGTTTTGCAATATACTTTTTTTGACAATAATCAATCGTTAAAGAAAGAAGCTTTAATGGTGTTAATTAGGGCTCTCAGCATACCAGTATTGGCGACAACAACCATGACAATTAAAACTAATAGTACATATTCAATAATATGTCATAAATAATCCAGCACCACCACCATTATGGAGTGCTAAACATCCCAAAATGTCCTGGAAATGCCCTTTAAATAACAAAGATATGCATCCATTGTGCAGCTGAATAAAATGCAGATTGAGATGTTGTGACTGATGAAACGTGAAGAGAATCACCAGTTGCAATAGTATATGTTTTATCTATGTTCTTTAATATTGGTATTTTAATAAGGATATGCATTTATGCACTGCTAGAGCTGTGCAATAATGATATGTGAGCCATATCACACTCGTGCGATATGGCTGTATATCGGCACTGGTGGGAGGCGTGCGTTGACTCGAGGCCGCAGGCCGAGTGCCTTAGTGTCCCACCAGTGACGATATACAGCCATATCGCACTGCTACGAGTGTGATATTGCGTTTATACAACAGTTTGACGGCATAATTGTGTATATAAATAGAAAATCAAACACAGAGAGTCTCAAAAATCCTTTTGTAAGAGGAACTACTTTCTTCCGCCATTCATTCACATCTGCAGCTGACCGTCAGAACAGCAGAAACCGTTGCTCATTCACCAACGTCACTTTAGAGCTAGTATTTGAATAATTCTCTAGCGTAATGTCTAAAATGATGACAAAACAGGTGATTTTGCTGACATTTTAAGATTATAAGGCTGAACGGCATGAAATGCCATCAGTCTACAGAGATTTCTCAGTATTTCTCTGTTACAGTCGGGAGATCACAATAATGTACCCTGAAAAAGACTACCAGATTACTGTGGTACAAATACCGCACTACAACATAGAAAAAAGAGAGATCGACTTAGAATGCCACTAACCTGCTCTATAATGATTTGTTTAGCGGTAGAAAACGCAGTTTTTCTCCCCTAAGGACTTATTATGCGGTCTCTGTCGCCATCTTGTGGCGGAACGTCAACCATCTTTGTTCTGCTCAGTATGACAGGCTGATGGCCGAAATTATAAATATTTAAAAAAGGCACTGTCCTTATAAATAAACTGCATAGTTGCAATCTAAACAACTACATTTTTGCCTAAAAAAAAAAGCCTCAAAAGTACATTATGTTGCCCAACAGCAGCAATATTTGTCAAACTGTCGTGAGTTTATTGATCTGCTGTCACTTTATGTGGGCGGAGTAATACACAAGGGTGAAGAGGCTGTACGAGTGCTGTTATTGCGGAATATAGCATGGCTATCAGCCAATCAGATTCGAGAACCAGACAGAACTGTTGTAGAAATATATATATATTGTGTAAACAAAATAAAAAGTCTATCATTTCATATTATGTGCAATGATTTATTTTTTGGTGTCTCACAATTTACTGTAAGACTTTTTTTTATCATTTATATGAGTGCAATTTTACACACCATTACCAGGATGCAGACAGAAACAAGAGAAAGTTGAAATCTTGAAAGTACAATGTTTACATTTGATGTTTTTTATTCATTCATTCATTCATTTTCTTTTCGGCTTAGTCCCTTTATTAATCTGGGGTCGCCACAGCGGAATGAACCGCCAACTTATCCAGCATATGTTTTACGTAGCGGATGCCCTTCCAGCTGCAACCCATCACTGGGAAACACACTCATTCACACACATACACTACGGCCAATTTAGCCTACCCAATTCACCTATAGCGCATGTTTTTGGACTGTGGGGGAAACCGGAGCACCCGGAGGAAACCCACGCGAACACGGGGAGAACATGCAAACTCCACACAGAAACGCCAACTGACCCAGCCGAGGCTCGAACCAGCGACCTTCTTGCTGTGAGGCGAACGTGCTACCCACTGCGCCACCGTGACGCCCTATGTTTTTTATTATTATTATTATTTTTGTTGCGCCTGTAATCAATAGTTTTTAAAATGTTTCATATTTTATTCTGATTTAATTAATATTTCTACATTTTTAATCAAACATTTGCCCTTAAGTTGCATATATATGATGAAAAGGATCACATATATATATGAGGATATTTCTGAGCATACTTTAAAATGTAAAAACTAAACTAAAATATAGTTCTTTACATGGTCAATATATATTGTTAAAACTATTAATTGATGGAATAAATAGCATGATATATATCATTATCAGGGCATGAGATGACTTACGAGATTTTTGTCATATTACCCAGCCATATGCACTGCTAATCAACATAACGTTAATATTATTTCTGCTTCATTTGTGATAAGAAGCAACATACCTAAAGAAAGATATTTCACAAACCTGAATGATGATATAATGTAAATTTGTTTAAAAAAATGCTCTCGTGTCTTACTTTGATGCTATTGTGAGTTAAAAACAATTTAAAGGGATAGTTCACCCAAAAATGAAAATTGCCCATTTGTCTACAAAAGCGACCAGACGAATCGGACTACATTCACCAAGACCTGTTTGACCAGGCTGTGGATAAAAGCTAATAATATTGTAAATAATGTTCAATTTCTTACACGGACCAATCGTTTCGCTTCACAAGACCTCAGTGTGTCATCAGGAGCCTGTTGATTTGGACTTGTTTGTATGTGTTTAAGGACCACAGATTTAGCTCAAAATCTTCTTTAATGTTCTACTGAAGAAATAAAGGTCGCCTTCATCTTGACCTGTGAGTAAATGAACAGGACATTTTTATTTTTTTTGGGTGAACTATCCCTTTAAGTCCCCTCTTTGAAATGTAATTGTGCCCTTTGTATGCAATAGAAAGATTCATTGTCATCCCCAAAATTATTATTATTATTACTACTACTATATCTGTAGATATGTGGTATATTGCTGTCGTGAACTCTTTCTTGAAGTATCAAGAAATTAAAATTCCCCAAAACTCTTGATCAAACATTTGTTTAAAAAAAAAACATGTCCTCAAGAGATACCGCCTGCTGTGTGTCCCGGGATCATATATTTAGCGTGGTCATAGTGACAACTGTGTCTAATCGGAGATGAGCAGGTGGCAACACTGAGGAGTCTGCCAGAACACATTGCTTTCAGTTTTAACCAACATTACCACAACATTTATTCAATCTCAGCCAAACAGCCACGCAGCTAGAGTTTCTCTAACTGTTTGCTCAGGAGGCATGCAAAAAGGCATCCAAATCTACACTCATGACCATTCAGGTTACAGCACGTTTTACTTTTTCTATCGACAGATTAGGGCTGCACGATACTGGGAAAATACATTTACATTTAGTCATTTAGCAGATGCTTTTGTCCAAAGTGACTTACAATTGAGGAGGCATTCAGCGATTCAACAAAAAGACGCAATACACACAAGAAGTGCTAATTATACAATGCGCTTATAGGTGAATTGGGTAAGTTAAATTGTCCGTAGTGTATTTATGTGTGTGAATGAGTGTGTGTGGGTGTTTCCCAGTAATGGGTTGCGGCTGGAAGGGCATCCGCAGCTCAAAACATATGCCGAATAAGTTGGCGGTTCATTCCACTGTGGCGACCCCAGATTAATAAAGGGACTAAGCCGAAAAAAAAATGAATGAATGAATGAACTTTGGGGATACAAAGTTCACCGGGATAAGGTGCTCTCGGAAAAGAAGGGTTTTAGTTGTTGTTTGAAGGATAGCAGTGAATCCGCAGTCCGTGTGGGAATAGGAAGATCATTCCACCAGCGGGGAACATTGAATGAAAAGGTTTTGGAAAGTGACTTGTAGCCTCTCTGTGATGGTACCACAAGGCAAAAATATGCAATATTTCTGTTGAGTACTGCGATAGCGATATTACTTGCGATTATAACATTTCCCTTGGGATAAGCTGTTTTTATTTGCTTAAAAAAATGATAATAGTATCATATAGAGCTGGCCGATATGACCATGGTGTGAGAACGTTTATTTCTCGGTAATGATATCTTTCACGATATAGTTTTTTTAATAAACGTAGTTATTCCAGAAAATGTACAAAAGGGCTTTACATAACAAATAAGCTGGAATATTTAAGGACTTGATCTTATATGATTATTTTGTATTTCATTTTTAACCTTATAAATATAGTAAACAAAATGACTTTAGATGAACAACAAATGCCACCGTATTTTACGTTTTATGTGGACACACCCAATTATTACAAACATTTCTCAAATAACCTCACAGATATTAAATATATCCCAAGTAGCAGGAAAATTACTTAAAAATAATAATAAATAGCAGGAAAAACTTAAATATATAAATATGTAAACATTTTTCCTTCAAAAATACAAAATATAAACAGTTATAATTATTGTATATATATATATAACGTGTGTGTGTATATGTATATATATATGTTTATATATGTGTGTATATGTATGTGTGTATGTATGTGTGTGTGTATATAAATTGAAGGTGGCGCAGTGGGTAGCGCTGTTGCCTCACAGCAAGAAGGTCGCTGGTTCGAGCCTAGGCTGGGTCAGTTGTCATTTCTGTGTGGAGTTTGCATGTTCTCCCTGTGTTGGCGTGGGTTTCCTCCGGGTGCTCCGGTTTCCCCCAGAAGTCCAAAGACATGCGCTATAGGTGAATTGGGTAAGCTAAATTGTCCATTGTGAATGAGAGTGTATGGGTGTTCCCAGTGGAAGGTTGCAGCTGGAAGGGCATCCGCTGCGTAAAACATATGCTGGATAAGTTGGCGATTCATTCCGCTGTGGCGACCCATGATTAATAAAGGGACTAAGCCGAAAAGAAAATGAATGAATATATATATATATATATATTGAAACTAAGTAATCACAATATAAAGCAATTCTCCCATTGAGCGTCTTTCTCAGCCTCACGCATGCTGCATGTGAGTTGGCCACGCCCACTAGTTTACATTTTGCAATATACATGGAATAAAAATTTATTTTACGGTACACATTTCAGTCCACATTTCAAATAAATGGGTATTAATGGTTATTTTTTTAATCTAATAAAAGTTTCTGGTCTGGAAAGTTGTCGAGGTGTAAGCATTTAGACTCTACGAATGAATGAAAACCTGGGCAGATATTCTGACTCTTATTGGCTATTGTTTTTTTTGTTTTTCCTCTCTTGTCTCTACTCCTGTCATTAGTCTTTAGGTTCACCTTGCATCCAGAGTTTTTGGTTACCTAACAAAAAAAAATAAGAAGGAATTTATTGCACCTCGCTGCAATATGAATATTGAATATGATATATGAATATTACATATAATGTTATCACAATAAAAAAAATTTTTCTATATATTGTGCAGCCCTATTACAGATGTGTTAATTTTCAACAATGCAATTTCACATATACAAAGTCGACCTTTACACATCACTACACAGCCAAAAATGTAATATTGGAGTCACTATTTTATGTACAACATGCGTAGACAATGTAAAATGATACCATTCATTTCAATGGAGAGCTAGCGATTTTGCGCAGCCCTACTACAGATGTGGTCATTTTCAACAGTGTAGTTACACAT
>CAIGQV010016226.1:3603993-3659224 GCA_903798115.1 Danio jaintianensis | reverse complement strand
CTACTACAGATGTGGTCATTTTCAACAGTGTAGTTACACATATACAATGTAGACCTTTACACATCACTACACAGCCTAAAATGTCAAATTGGAGGCACTATTTTATGTATAACAAGCACAGTCAATGCAAAATGATCCCATTCATTTCAATGGAGAGGTAGCGATTTCTGGCAACACCAGAGACCATGATAGTATAAATGATTGATGCCGATTCTACATGCTGAATTCGGCCAACTTGATCTGACGTTAACCAAACACACCAACCCAACTAGCCTGACCGATGCTAAAAGCTGGCCTGACGAAGCTCAACAGCCAACCGTAGGCTTGGTGTGTGATCCTATGAATGATCCTATTCATTTCAATGGAGCACTAGTGATTTCTGGCAACACCAGGAATCATGATAGTGACACATTATTGTGGTTTAGGTTGTTAGGTTGTGCTCGAAACATCACCTGCTATAGACATTTAGAGATTTTGGTGATATTTTTGCCACTTTACATTAACTTTTTGTACTTTCTCTCTCTGACATCACACACAAATATTTTCAGCTCCTGCTTTGTGTGCTTTAATGTGAACATATGAACAGGCTGTAATATGAGACCCTAGAGGCCAAGCATGCAAGTTGGACGTCCTTTGTTCAGTTGCCTTGTTATTGAGCCAGAGAGACAGCAGGCAGTGTTTTTGTGAATATAGATAGTATTCAATATCACACTATTTTCTTTGTTGTTTGGCAAGACAAGCATGAATCGGAGTGTTACAAAAGTTGATGTAATGCTCGGCTATTTTCTCAGGACAGTAACTGTGGTGCTGGCAAGGAACTGAACTGACCTGAAACCTAATTCTTGCTTCATTTTGCCAGTAATGAATATGTGTCTCCTGTTGGTTTAATTTTGCAAGGTATTCAGAGTTGGGTCAAACACAGACTTCATGTGCTGGCAAAGAAATGAACTTACTGTATTAGGGGCTGGACACACCAAATAGCAACTTAAATCTGTGTTCACACTACCAGCAACTTGCATAGGAGCAATTCCAGCATGATGAATGTGACATTTGCAGTAAAAATTCACATACAAAGTCTATGTTAATATTATATTGAACCATCAGTTTATATTTTCCAAAACAACCAACCACAGAGTTATGGGATCAGAAAAATATCAATCTGTAAACATTTTTTTGATTTTTAAATGAGGAAAAAAAAGTCTGTGAGTTTACAGTCTACAACATACTTTGTAGAAATTCAGTGAATTAAACTGCACAACCCAAAAGAAACAATGCTAATCAAAAGGATAAGAGTTGGCTCTCTATAGAACAAACATGATTGATTTTATTCTATTTGACATTTTTGCATTAATGAGGGAAAAGCTTGGTTATGGATGTGCATCTCTCCGTTATGGATGTGACAGATGTGAAATTGGCACTTGTGTGACTTTGGTAAATCAAAGATAATTGTTTGAAAACATTGAGCTTTGGGTCATGACCGAAAGGACAAGATCTCAGATACAAGCGGCCGAAATGAGTTTCGTTCGCTGAGTGGCAGGGTGCACCCTTATAGATAGGGTGAGGAGCTCTCTCACCCGGGAGGAGCTCGGAGTAGAGCCGCTGCTCCTCCACCTTAAGAGAAGCCAGCTAAGGTGGCTTGGGCATCTGTTTCGGATGCCTTCTGGACGCCTACCTAGGGAGGTGTTCCAGGCATGTCCCACTGGAAGGAGGCCATGGGGAAGACCCAGGACAAGCTGGTGGGACTATGTCTCTTGGCTGGCCTGGGAACGCCTTGGGATTCCCCCGGAGGAGCTGGAGGAAGTGTCTGGGGAGAGGGAAGTCTGGGGTTCTCTCCTGAGACTGCTGCCCCTGCGACCTGGCTCTGGAAAAGCGGAATAAAATGAATGAATGAATGAATGAATGAATGAAAACATTGACAGAGACATTTCTGAGTATTTTTACAGTACTGTAAAATACAAGCCTACACAAAAAAACTTCTATTTTGGTAAAACCTTAATTATTTTCATGGCAAGGTTGACATTTGCATGGAATTGCTCATAAACAAAGCAACATGATCGCATTAATTTCAATGGAGAGCTAGCGGTTTCTGGCAACACCAGGAACCATGATCATTAGGGACTGGAAGTGGGCGTGTCCAGTGATGTGATAAAGTTTAAAAACTTTTAACTTTATGCAAATTAAGAGCAACTTTCTGGAGCAACAGCCAGTAGAAGAAACGGTAAAAATGCTGGGTTCCACACAATTGATTTGTGTTGGGACAACATGAAGGAATTAAGTTAACAGATGTTCATTCATTCATTTTCTTTTTGGCTTAGTCCCTTTATTCATCAGGGGTCGCCACAGCGGAATGAACCGCCAACTTATCCAGCATATGTTTTACACAGCGGATGCCCTTCCAGCTGCAACCCAGTACTGGGAAACATCCATACACACTCATTCACACACATACACTACAGCCAATTTAGTTTATTCAATTCACCTATAGCGCATGTCTTTGGGCTGTGGGGGAAACCGGAGCACCCGGAGGAAACCCACACCAACACGGGGAGAACAGGCAAACTCCACACAGAAATAGTAACTGGCCCAGCCGGGACTCGATCCAGCGACCTTCTTGTTGTGAGGCGACAGTGCTAACCACTGAGCCACCGTGTCGCCCGTTAACATATATTAGTATTTACAAATTTAAGTGGATTTAACATAAAACAATTCAGTTGTCCCACCAAAAAACCTCAAGAATTGTGTTATTTTAGCTCAGTTTAAATAAGTAGTTTGAACAAACCGCAAATATCATTTGAGTGTAGAGCTCTCATGATCCTCTCACTATTGTGGTGATGGAAGATACAGGAAAAACTGGTCCATGCAGTGAGCAATACACTCACATACATTCGGATACATATTTAAGATAAAGTACCAATCAACATTTCTAATGTCCTAACCAGCAGTGGAAACGCCCACTAGCGACTTAATTTAGCACATGGTGGAGACAGGCAGCAATAATGTCACTGGTAATGTGAACACAGCTAGAGGCATTCTTCACACATATATTACTATATACGATGATTTGTATATAATGAAGTAGGATTGTTTTTTCAATTAAACATTTATTATTAAATGTAGACCTTATGTTACTACTCTTAAAAACTACGTGTCCAATGCATTTTACAAAATGTTATGAGAAAAATACTGTTAAGCTATATATTTGGAAAAAATGTAATAAACATAAACTCACATTCACATTAATTCCTGCCTTACACTTCAGATTTGATGGATTTTCTTTCGCTTTTTATTTATATCAATTATATGTTTACTGACATTGTACACTTCCCGTATATTAGCATTATATCAGTTAATTACCCCACCCCCGCACCCCTCATTTCATTCTATTTGTATAACCTACAGTATTTTTTTAATTTAAAAATTATGGCAATAATTACAGTTGCCTCGATTGTTTTTTACAGTGCATAGCTGTCCCTACATATTAAGCTCAGATAGGAGAAGGTATTTTAACATCGCATACTTGAGCTTAAAACAGTGTGGGACTTGTTCTAATTGGGCAGCTGCTGGAAACAAGCTCAGGCTCCAGGCAGGATGCCAATCTCTGCCCTCACTCCCTTCCTCCAGTCCCGTCCCCCTGACCTGCACTTCCCGTCCTACTGCCACTCTCCAGCGGGAAGAGCAGACCTTCAGATGCGCTGCCAGAATCAGCCTCTGAAGAGAGTCTCTGCAGAGCAGGCATGGGCCCGGTATAAGATTTAGACTGTATGAGATCCTTGGATTAAAATATCACAGTTTCACAGTGATTACTGCTCTAAAATATGTTCTTTTTAAATGTCTGGGTAAAAACAACTACAGTTTCCCCCACTGAACACAATGTACTTCATTCATTCATTCATTTTCTTTTCGGCTTAGTCCCTTTATTAATCTGGGGTCGCCACAGCGGGATGAACCGCCAACTTATCCAGCGTATGTTTTACGCAGCGGATGCCCTTCAAGCTGCAACCCATCACTGGGAAACATTCATACACACTCATTCACACACATACACTATGGACAATTCTAGCTTACCCAATTCACCTGTACCGCATGTCTTTGGACCTGTGGGGGAAACCGGAGCACCCGGAGGAAACCCACGCGAACACGGGGAGAACATGCAAACTCCACACAGAAATGCCAACTGACCCAGCCGAGGCTCGAACCAGCGACCTTCTTGCTGTGAGGCGAACGTGCTACCCACTGCGCCACCGCGTCGCCCACAATGTACTTATATAATATTATATATAATATTTTGAAACAGTAATAAATCATTGACTTCTGCTGTCTTCATTAGTTTCAAAAACAAAGATTTCTTTACAACTTGAAAAGACATCTTTAGAGATCTTTATTTCTTTGGATATAAAGTAAAGCCACTCTACTGTTCAGGTCTATAACAGGCTTGGATGTTGGTTTATAAGCGATTTGTTCTTCAAATGTTTCCTGAATGGTGGGCAGACCAGTAGATTTTGATGTGAAGGGTCCTTTTCTGCTGGAGATACTGTTGTCCTAAAAAATACCATGTAAAAAAAACTTACTTATACAGTAGGAATGGTATACCAGAAAACCTTGGTGTTTTTAAAACTTTGACTTTTCCAAACCATGGTAAACCTTGAAACCGGTTATCGTCCCATGCCTAGTGTAGACCAGTGGAGTCTCTCATGTGTTGGCACATGCCCACAGAAACAACACACACCCTGTACGATCCTGTTCTCCAGCTATAGCAGACGTTCACGGGCCGACGCAGACAAAAGCATTACTGCTGCCCCGTCAGTTCTCACTGTGTGAAGAGTGTGCGGTTGCGTAACTCTTCAGCTCTAATGGCTGGCTATACGTCTGTGCGCAAATAGCCTGTATCTTTCTGGTGCCAAATTAATCTTGCCTTACAATTGCAAATGTCCTCCAAGACAGCTAAACTGAGCTCAAAAAACTGCATGGGTTTACTAGTAATTTATGATAAAATAACTTTAAAGGAGTTACTGTTAAATCAAGTCAGAGCAAGTCCTTTTCTGCCTTTAAACTGCTGATGAAAACAAAAAAAACTAAACTAAAAACAGTGTCATACTGTTGTATAAAGTAGTTGTCCCCATTATGGGAATTAATGTTGCCTGTGGGAACTTGGACCTACTTCTCTTTTGTTTAATCCGAGCTAGTTTAACAGTGTTACAAACATACAGTTTGGTCATGTACAACAACTGCATGTCAATACATGAGCGAATCCCCTGAATTATTGTTTTGTCTGAGTATGAAACCTAAAAATTGCTAAAAAAAAGATTGTAAAAACTGTGAAACTTCTGATATGGGGATAAATGGCATTATGGTAACCTTATCAATACTAGTGCTTCATCCAGATTTGCTATCCATTATTTCCATTATAGCGACTAAAGACATGTCATGGTCAGCGATTGACTAAACCTCTGTCAACAGAGATGCTGGGTTTTGTTTGTTTAGAAGTCCTAATGCTCTTAAAGATGTTTCTTGAAGATGTCCACTTTAAGTTATGCTTATCAAGCAACTTTAATGTGCCAGGGGTGTCCAAACTCAGTTGCAGAGTTTAGCTTCAACTGGCCTAAACACCTACCTGGAGGCTTCTAGTATGACTAGTAAGACCTGAACTAGCTGGTTAAGCTGTTTTTTGGAGTTAGAGCTAAATTCTCCAGGACAGGTCTTAGTATGGACATTAATTTTTTAAGCTTGTGTAGTAACCTAATGATTAGGAAGTTGGACTTGTGACCGAAAGGTTGCAGATTTGATTCCTGGTCCTGGCAGGAATTAAAGACTAGTAATTTATGGGGGAGTGAATAAACCACACTCTCTAAATCTTCGATACCCAGCTGATGTGCCCCTAGGCAAGGCACCTAACCCCTAATTGCTCCACATGTGCTGGAAGCAATAGCTGCCCACTACTCTGGGTATATCCTCACTATTTGTATGTGTGCGCGCACTTGGATGGGTCAAAAGCAACGCTAACCATATTTGGCAGATCGCAATATTTTGGCATGTGGCTTTCTTTATTTCTAAGATAAAGCATTTTAGTTTTGACTTTATTATAGGGTTACACTTTTTGTCGGACAAGATCTGGGAACACCAATAGCAGGGGATTCCATCACCCATGTGTTAATGCACATTTTGAATGATCAAATGAGACACAAAAGATGGAAAGATTTGCATATGCAGAATAAACTCTGATATAGTGAACATTACACCCACGTGATTAATCAGCATTATGCTTGCCTTGTTTACTGTTGGTTGCTAGGTTGCTAATACTACAGTCAGCCACTCTAACAACTTGATGGAAATTCACCTAACTCACATTTGGGATTTTTAGGATTGAAATCAGGGAACAAAGTACAATTTGACTCAATAGCAAAATAGTATTGAGTCAAATTATACTTTGTTCCCTGATATATTTTGCACAGCGTATATCTGTATACAGTTGAGATTCACATCAGTAGTAGTAGCTGTTACCATACACGCGGTGTGTTGTCACTACTTTCATTTTTGAGATTTATTGTAGTAGAATGCAGTTGTCACTCCTATAAAATTACTGAATGGTGTGTATACAAAAGAGGATTTTGTATTAAAAGCTGTGCTGACTTCTGAATTTTGCTGCAGTGTTTACATGGTGTTTGTTACAAGCAGGGCCTAAAACCTGTCTTCACTCCTGCCACTGCTTTGAAACATTAGAGCTTTTATTTTAGTGGAAATCCACAGGAAACCTTTTCATTTGTGCAATACTGATTTCTGAACTATTTTCTATTCTAAACTTGGTAAGGTTTTCGGTGCCTGTTTTACTTTGTACTGTAAGTCAGTGGTCCCTAACCACCAGGCCGCATACCGGTACCTGTCTGTGGATCAGTCGGTACCGGGATGCACAAGAAATCATCCATTATTTCCGTTTTATTTATTATCTGAGTCTGAACGATCTTTTAATGTGAAAAAATCTTTTATTCTGAAAAATGACCATATTCTCTCGCTTACATCTCGGTCACTTGAGCGCCCAAATTTAACCCACAAGCAGCAAAAATGAGTAAGAAACAGACGGCTTTGGAAAGTTTCTTTGCTATGGGGAAAAGGCCCAGTGAAGGACCCGCGACCTGCTAAGGAATAGATCCGCAACCCATTTGTCAACAAATCAGGTGAATCCAGCATGTCTGTGCAAGAAGATCAACTGCTGGAGATCGCAAATGACGATGTGATGTGCGCAAAATGAATCTTTTCTGTGCGCAAGTTCGTTACTTCCAATGGAGGAGCCGCAGTACGTGCTTGCGCCTTCCAGACTTTCCTCTGAGAAAACGATTGATGGTCGCCTAGCAATCTACGTAAACTCCTACAACCACCTCCCCCACTCCCACCCAGTCCCCCTGTCCGCAGTAAAAATGGTGATAAAATGGTAATAGGGACCACTGCTTTAAGTGATGAAGTTGAAGATCTTTAGCTGATCTGAGACACTGAAAACACTGTTACATGAACTGCTTACAAGAAAAGATCACAGTGCTGTGGATCAGATTACAAATTTATATAATTACAATGCAGTCTTTATGAATTGATAATCACACCAAGCCGTATTGCCACATCATAGGACAACTGGCGGAAAATACTGTTTTATATACTCACTGATGATGATTTTTACTTGCATTTGACACTTTGGAAGTATTACGGGTTGGAGAAAAGTATATGGAGAAAAGAAGTATTACGGGTTGGAGAAAAATGATTGATCTTAATAAACACACATCATTTTAGCTAAAAAAAATTATTCTGAATAATGCAAATATTCAATCAATCGAGGCAATCTCATTATTTTCTGAACCTTTTAACTATAAAGTCACATGTTTTATTGTACTAAATTGTAGAACTAGTCTTTTAGGGAACATGAATGGGACCGAGAAAGAGGGAAAAAAAGGCAATTGATTATAATTGATATTATCTACCTGGTCTTAAATCTCCATTGTTTTTCCTTTTTTCTTATATCATTTTTTTTTCCAAGCATTGCACCTAATTTATTCTTAACAAAATACTGACATTTCTTCCAGACTCATTACTGGATCTCCTCCATAACCATTGAAACAAGATGTGTTTTGGATGGACCATGTCCTTTTCTTTTCTTTTGTGCTGTGTGGTTAGCTGGCATTACTGAGAGATTACGCTGACATTTTTTCCCAGTGAAATAAATGGAGTCAGGAGAAGGTTTTAAACCAAACCTTTAAACCAGTGTCGGATGTGGTGGAAATTGCAACCAGGCAAAAGCTTGCCAAGACATGATTTAAAATGGAGAGAAAAAAGCAGGATTTGCAGTTGCTTGCTGCCCTGTTTCTATCCTGAGAGTTTACAGGAACAAAATGAGAGTTTACAAGATTAGATCCCACAGGTCACAATGAACAGTGTATTTTCTTAAGGACAGAAGTGATGGAAAGGCTGTTTTATAATAATGACAAGCAGATGTGATGGAATAAAGGATGGCATCTTTAATAATCATAAACCATTAACCTCTTGGGTTTATTCAATTTACTTGTCAAGGGCGCAATACAGTAGCTTCTGTGTATTTGCTTATATTTTCTGGTAACTTTGAGAGTAAAAGTCTTTGGTGTAACCTTCTAAATTTAAAATCTTGTTTTTAATCGATGTTTTGACTGGGGTTACTTAGTTTGGTCTGGTCTTGACGATTGTTTTCTTATGTGTAAAGCATAATCACCTCGAACAGTCCTGTTTTTCATTCATTGCTATAAAATCAAACTTTCCACATCTTTTGATATTGAGATGCTCTTAAAGTCATTTGAAGGGGGTCATGAACTCTTGATGTTTTGTGAATTCCTCCCTGTGAAAACAAGATTAAGCGCAGTGGTTTTGTGGTGTTTTTGTTACAAAAGCTCTGGCTAAGGCCAGAACATATGCAAGCGCGCAAATGTTCTTAAAATGTTCTTAAAATCTGATGGTAACCAAGTTTAGTTGCCAGTGGGGTTTATTTACCCTAACATTTGGTAGTGAAAATTACAGTATGCCGATACTTGTGTTTCAGGTTTGAATTTGGCTGGACATTTGTGTATTATTCTTTAGGACCTGTATACACTCAAAAAATTTCTTTTGCTGTTTGTTCAAACTACAACCGAAACAACACAATTCTTGAGTTTTTTTTGGGAATAAATTAATAGTTCTATGTTCAATCCGCTTAAATTTGTAAAAACTAATAAGTTAACTTAATTCCTTCATGGCGGCCTTCATGGCTCAGTGGTTAGCAGTGTCGCCTCACAGCAAGAAGGTCGCTGGTTCAAGTCCCGGCTGGGTCAGTTGGCATTTCTGTGTGGAGTTTGCATGTTCTACCCGTGTTGGCGTGGGTTTCCTACGGGTTTTCCCCACAGTCCAAAGACATGTGCTATAGGTGAATTGAATAAGCTAAAATTGGCCGTAGTGTATGAGTGTGTGAATGCGAGAGTGTATGTTTCCCAGTACTGGGTTGCGGCTGGAAGGGCATCCCCTGCGTAAAACATGTGCTGGATAAGTTGATGGTTCATTCCGCTGTGGCGACCCCTGATAAATAAAGGGACTAAGCCGAAAGAAAATGAATGAATGAATGAATGAATTCCTTCATGTTGTCCCAGCACAAATCCATTGCGTGGAACCCAGCATTTATTTACAGTGTACCTAATATATGCACAATGATTCCAGGGGTGTTTTACATGCCTGGGACCAGCTCGTTATACAATATAAAAAATGTGGAACAATCATAGTGTTTAAATACATACTAGAGGCATCATACGTCAAGTAAACTCTAATATGTATACAATTTCTAAGATTGAATCTCAGTGTAGTTTTTTTTAATTTGATTTTTAAAACTAAGGTCCAGAGTGATACCTAAATATTTAAATTCAGTGACATTTTTTATATTTGGCCATTTATAAGAACTTTTAAACTTTGTCTATTTGAAAAGAACATTCTTAAAGTTTTTTGGGGGACAACTTTTTATGTTCAATCTAGTTAAATTTGTAAAAACTAACAAGTTAACGTAATCGATTTGTGTTGGGACAACATGAAGGAATTGTGTGGAACCCAGCATTTTTTACAGTCTACAAGTCCTTCACAGAAATGCGAAGGTTAATGGAAGAAAGAACGAGCATGAATGAACACCACGTTCAGTGTGCTTCTGCAGTGGTCACACTCATATCAGGTGTCTGTTATTGGTCTTATTTCAGAGCTTATTTGGCAGGAACGCGTGCATTTTTCAGCCCACGTTTTTCTACAGATACAAAGTCTTTGCAGAAGGCCATGCCTGACCTGCTTTTTTACAGTGCTCTTGGAAAGCAAATATGAAGAACAGCGTGAGCTCGGAGGAAAAACAGCTTACGATAATGTCTAGAAATAGAAGCAAGTGTTGCTTATGAGGCTTTTTCTTCCCATCTCCCCGGTGTGTTGTAGCTTATCAGCGGACTAATAGATGTTGCTCATTACCTCCGCCTGTGAGAAGGAATGTGTTTTGTGTAAGTGAAATCCGCGCCGTGACTTATCTTCTTACAGGGGCTTGTTTCTGGAACATTCTGTGTGTGTGAGCTCATATTACATCAGGAAAATGGCAAAAAGTGGAACATTTCTGCTGCAACAGGTTTGGTATTGGTGGGAAACTTTAACCTGGATTTGAAGTAATGCTCTAAAGCCCACAGTGTGTTGCGCTTTCTTTGGCAACATGCTAATTTCGTAATAAGTTGTGACTCCAAAGGTGATGTGTGAAATGCTGTAGTTGCTTTTTTAGTGCATAAGCCTGCTGTGTTGCAACAACTCTAGTGAAATGATTAACCGCTGAGATGTTTTTTTTTTTTTTTTTTAGCAAACATGCAGACATGCAGATTCGATCCTTGCTTGCAACATTCCCTTATGTTAAGACTTTTGACTTATCTAGAGGCTTCAGCTTTAGTCAATTTAGTGCATATTAAAGGGATTGTTGATCCAAAAAAATCCCCAATCATTTACTCACACCTGAAGTGGTTCTAAACTTGAATTTCTTTCTTCTGTTGAACACGAAACAAGATATTCTGAATAATGTTGTAAAAAAGCAGCCATTGGCTTCCACAGTAGAAACAGAACTTCTATGGAAGTCAGTGACCGTCTTCAGGATATCTTCCTTTGTGTTCAACAGAAGAAAGAAACTCATATGGGTTTGAGGAAATGGAGGGTAAGTTAATGATGACAGAATGTTCATTTTTAGGTGAACTGTCCCTTTAATAGTTAGTAAAGCGGTCATTGTAGTGGTTAAGTTCAGATATGGGATCTAAAATGCACAATAAGGGGTTGTATGTGCTTCTTAAAGCATCTAGATACACAACTAAGAATTGGTCCCCATAGTCAAATTACCAACCAAATTATTCTCACATATTTATAATTCATTGATTGCATGGAAATGTGAACTTACTACTACTTGTTTACGAATGTAATTATATTGAAAAAAAAGCATAACACAATCTACTGTTTGTTCACTTGCAGGCGGAGATTAATATCCCAGCGCTCTTCACTGGAGACTCTTGAGGATATTGAGGAGAATGCGCCTCTACGCAGGTATATACAACTAGACCTGCACTATATTGAAAAAATTTAACATTGCGATATATATTGCGATTATGAATACAATTTCACCAGATTACTTGAATATCTCTATTTGGAATAAATCGATCATTTTAGGTTGATTGGGAGGATACTGTAGGTGGGTGCATCTGCATAACAATCTACAAGCATAGATAAATTCAATAAAGAAAATATACTATTGAGTAAACAGTGTTTTATCGTTTTCCGAGTCTAACACTATTTAGGGACAGTAATACAAATAAAAATTATTCAATAAAATTCATTGTTATTAAAGTTACAAAAGGTACATTTTCTTATGCCTGAATGCTTTTAAAATCCTCATACAGTCACAGGCCTCAAAAACACATGCAAATGATAAATTATAGTCCAGACTCAACATTGCGTATACTCTCGATGTGACTATTGCGAATGATCACATTGCGATATCGATGCTGATACGATATCAATTAAATTCTTTCGACAGTAATTAGGCAGGTGGTCATAATGTTTTAGCTTGTCTTTGTGTATCCAACTTAGGCCTGCACAATACTGGAATTCGGTACCAATCGATACTGAAATTTGAAAAACATCCATTTCCCGCTAACATTTGAGCGCTGTTGAGCACGTTCTTAAACAGCGCTGATTTGCCATAGTGTTCATGTGCTCAACAGTAATGACTGTGATTGGCCGTGAAGGTCATCAGTTCACCGAACTCACTGCTGTTTACTGAGTGTAAACACAGATACAGGGACACTGGAGCGTTTTAAAGCCGTGATTTCATCAGCGGATCGCTCGTATGTCAGCTTATAGACAAACCAGTTGATCCACGTGACTTTGAAACGCTCCAGTGTCCCTGTATCTGTGGTTACACTAAGTAAACAGCGGTGAGTTTGGTGAACTGATGACCTTCATGGCCAATCACAGTCATTTCTATTGAGCGCTCAAATGTTAGCGGGTTTTAAAAAACTTCAGTATCGATTGGTACCGAATTCCAGTATCGTGACAACCCTAATCCAACTTCATATAAATAGCTGTGCAATATTGCAGTTGATATTTTTGTGACATTATAAACAATCATGCAGTCATATGGTATTAAATCGAAATGTAATTATGCTGCTTTTGTTTGATCTAGATGCCGAACTTTATCCGGTTCACCCCGACCAAAGAGTTTCAAGAAGGTCCACTTCATTAAAAACATAAGACAGCATGATATGCGCAATGGAAGGTATGCATTACATCTACCCAACAACCCACACACAGACTCTCAGAGAACAGCTCCCACACCAATCCACTGTGTCAGAAAAAAAACACCCCCATAATTTATTAAAAGACTTTCCCTGGTTCTCCTGATTTGTTTTTTATTTTTTGTAATTTAATTTAGATTTTTTATTTCAATTAATTATGATATTAATTATGATAATTAATATATGATTTCCTATATGCATTTTTAATGGAAT
This sequence comes from Danio jaintianensis, assembly GCA_903798115.1. NCBI lineage: Eukaryota > Metazoa > Chordata > Actinopteri > Cypriniformes > Danionidae > Danio > Danio jaintianensis. Next base: position 3,646,190 of record CAIGQV010016226.1, on the reverse strand, counting down.
TTTCCCAGTATTACATGTTCAAACATATTACCTCTGAATGCTATGAAGTCATATTATTTGAATATAATACGTTTTTTTTTGTTACTGCTTAAATACAAGACCACTTGAGGCATTTGTATATACAGGTTTATCAATAGTCTAAATTGTCAGTACAGTACTATATACTGTAATTGTCAATTACAATATATAGTAAGATATGTACTGTAAGTATATATTTATTGTATACAAAACAACATTTTGCTGGTCTTCACTAATTAAAGAGGCTTATAAGTCGGCCAGAACATGATTAATAGCATGTAATTATTGGCACATTTTTCTGAGGGTTGGATTTAGGCCAGACAGTATTATTAACCTGATATATACCATTTTTAAGGATGTAAACAAAAACAATGGTCCCAACGTGTTTCCTGTTTTACATTTTTAATTCCTATAGCTTCCGAGAATCCAAAAAGAGCCACATATTTATAAATAATGTTATGACAGCTGTTTTAATATTACGTTATGTTTGAATTGTCTCTTGATACAGTTATGAAATAGTTTGATATCAAGCAGGAAATGTTCATGGGCCAATGACATGACCACATTGAAATGGTCTATAAAAACAATGTAAGTCTATGTAATGTCCTTACGTTTATATGAAATCAAACCCGCATATGTGTGTGTACTTGTTTATGTTGTTTACGGGGACACAATGTTGGTATACAATGAGTCCACAGAGTTTGTATAATAACGTTGGTATGACAATGCTAAGGTGGTTTATGAGGACAAGATGCTAAAAGCCATACTTAACTGGGACTTTTTAAAATCAAAGTTTGGTTGGGTTTAGGGCTAGAGGTAGGGTAAGGCAATATAATAAGCTTTTTTTTACAGTATAAAATGCATTATGCATATAAATAGTACTCGTAAACCACATTTACAAGTACAGTTGAGGTCAAAATTATTCGCCCTCCTGTGATTTTCTTTTTCATATATTTCCCAAATGATCTTTAACAGAGCAAGGAAAGTCTTATTTGTTTTATTTCGGCTAGTATAAAAGCAGTTTAAAAAATTTTAAACCATTTTTAAGGTCAATATTATTAGCCCCCTTAAGCAATATTTTTTTTTTGATTGTCTAAAAAAATCATTATACAATGATTTGCCTAATTATCCTAACTGTAACCTAATTAACCTAGTCAAGCCTTTAAATGTCACTTTAAGCCAGGGGTCTCAGAGTGCTTTCACACCTAGACTTTTGTTTCGGAACCTGGCGCGTTTCCCCAGTTAGCGCGGTTCGTTTGGCATATGTGAATCCAGCAATCGCGCTCGGATCCGTGCCAAAACAATCGGTCCGAGATCGCCTGAATGAGGTGGTCTCAGCTCGATTGAAAACGAACTCTGGAGCGGATCGATTGTAGTGAGAAAACAATACGATCCAACGAACTAACCAACCAGCTATATCACAAGTGTATTATGGATATGTAATAGGCATTTATGTGGCTATATGAAGAGAGAATTATGTCATTCCTACCGGTAAATGTGCGTTTAATGTTAAATAAGAAAGTGAACGCATGCTGACCTATTAACGAGAGCTGTTTATCCGTTAGGAAAACCGAACTCCAGTCTTGGTTTATCTGCTATTTCTCTTTGTAATGTAAAGCTTATAATGCATAATTCTAGCCAACGGTTATGTATGAGAAAGTCGTACCTCTGATTTATATTTGGTGACGATGTCTGTGGGTGTCACCATTCAAAAGTAAAGCGGAGCTTTTCGCTTATGTCTTTTTGCTCATCGTCATAATTTTACTCGCATGTGACTTGTTTTAACTATTTTGGTCCATTTAGAAACTTTGCAGTGTGAAAGCGAACCGCACCAAGAACAAAAGTAAAAATTGTAACAATTTGAATCCCTGTTTCGGAACAAAACAATCGATCTACAGGTGTGAAAGCACCCTTAAACTCCCGGCCCGCGGGCCATCTACGGCCCCCTCTCCTCCTCCCTCCGGGCCGCAACTGACGTTAAAAATATAACGAGATTCGGCCCCCAAAAACATATGTTTTGAATCACTATCATGTTGTGCATATAGCCACTTGTGGTTTTGACCCACACCTATTGGACGTTTAAAGTACCGCACTATATTATACTGTATTTCAGTTTTACTTTAGTTTTTTTTCTCAGCGTGCGGTCGAGAATAATGCACATGCATATTATTTCTGGGGCTGATTTAAACGTTGAAATAAATGTGGATAAGTGCTCTATTTATACTAAAGCTCTGTTCATTTGATTATCATCAGTTTTATACCACCTGTATTTTGTTGAACAAACACTTTTTTTATGGCTTACATGTTATGCTGGTGGTGTAACAAATATGCTAATTTTGCCTATATTTGTTCAAGTGGTCTCATTTAATAGATTTTCTTCATATGTGTATTGAGATTTCTATGAAAACTATGTACATTTTACTGCTGGTTGAATTGAACATGTGAAAGTAAATGTGAATATATACTTACTTTTCCCCTCTTTGTTGTAGTTTTACAAAAAAGAAGGATATTGAGAAGAACAATTGCCAGTAAAGTCAGTAAAGTTACCCAAACTGTTTCTGCTGCTCTTACGCTATCTGTTAAACTTTTGGTAAAGCAACAATTGGTTGGGACAGAATAATAATAATTATTATTATCATTATTATGACTATTTAAATGTCAAAATGCTAATTTAAACAGCCACATATATATTTCAGCAGTTGTGTGAAACAAAAAACGTGCTGATTTGTTGATTTGTGACAGGTAATGCTTGAATTATAAACATCATGTCTGTTGTCCTAAGATGCACCAATTACATCACTTTTTTCTTGTGCTTGAATGTTAAAACGGCCCTCCTATGAATTGTCAGTCACTGAAATGTCCCCCCCGCCAATTTGAGTTTGAGACCCCTGCTTTAAGCTGAAATATCCAGTAAAATATGATGTGCTGTCATCATGGCAAAGAAATCAGTTATTAGAAATTAGTTATTAAACTATTATGTTTAGAAATGTGTTGAAAAAAATATCGTCTCTCAGTTAAACAGAAATTGGGGAAAAATATACAGGGGGGCTAATAATTCAGGAGGGCTAATAATTCTGACTTCAACTGTATGTGTGTGTGCGGTATATTTTATCCCTAATGACCCTTTGGTCTTTTAAGTTAATAGCAGAAGCTCAAAGGAGCAGAAACCCAAACATCTGAGGCCTGTTATTAGTGCATATTTATTATTATTACTTCTTTGAACAATTGATGATAAGTCTGTTTGTCAGATGCCGTCTTTCATCTTGGGAATCGAGAGGTCATGACCAGCATTGCTTTTCTTTTAGGCTTTTGAGAAAATACACACATTTTTCAGTCTTCCCATGAAGTCATTGCAAACTGCAGTGTTTGTCTCTGGGAGCGGATAAAAAAACGACTTTATTTCTTGCTACTTTGATCCGACATTGTGTTTATTTTATGCTTTTGATCAGTTAATATCAGTCGATGAACTTCTGAGGGAAATATATGAACTTGAAAGGCAGAATATTTCATTCTTAAGCCGTTTGTTTGTAATCATGTTCAGCTTCTTCGATGCCTTTTTTCCTTGTTTTCTTTCCCACATAATATATGACATACTATTTCATATTGTGTATCTCTCCATCTTTGCCTATGGTCCTGACCTCTATATTGACAGAGTTCATTTAAATTAGTCCATGTATCATTTTGTCTTTATAGGATAGTCCTTATCAGTGGCAGAAGATCCTTCTATAGTGTTTTTTCTGTCCTGCCCTATCGAGATTGTAGCCAAACAGGGTATGTATTCTTCAGCATGCAAATCTTCTCTTTACCATCAGCCTTTTTTTAAAAATCCTGTCACTTTTCCCATCCTCCCATTTTGTTTTTTTGTTTTTTTTCTGGCCATAAAGAATGGGTCCAAAACGAATCATTTATTATCCTGTTTTTTTTTTAAAGAGGTAGTTCACCTAATAATGAAGATTTTCCCATCATTTGCTCTTCTTAATGTTTATGAATTTCTTTCTTCTTTTGAAGAAACACAAAACAAGATATTCTGAAGAATGTTGCAAAAAGCAGCTATTGATTTCCATAGTAGGAACAAAAAAGTCGATGGAAGCCAATGGTGTTTTTTGTTAATCATTCTTAGGTATATCTTTGTGTTCAACAGACGAAAGAAATGAAAAGAGTGAGTAAATGATCACAGAATTCATATTTTTGGGTGAACTATCCCTTTAACAAATGTTTAAAATGACAGTGTAATCTAATATGTAGATTGATTTCATATAGTGTTATTATTACGTATTTTTGGATGTAGGTGTGTCATTTTAAATTTAGAGAGATCGACCAACAAGCTTGGGCATGCTTTACAGTTTTCACTCTTGACTTTGCTGCTTTTTTAGATTTTTCTTTGAAGAACACACTTTTTTTTTATTCTGCAGCTGTACAGCTTATTTCTTTACGATTTAACAAATCTAGCTGTCTGCCTTGATGTTTAACTTTTAATGGCACATTTTTCTTACCTACTGTACATCTTGGTTTGGTTTTACATTGTTTAAAGTTGGATATTGCGGTTTATATCTGTAAATAGTTTCTCTGTCACAGGTTAAAGGGATAGTTCACTCAAGCATGACAATTTACTCACCATTTACTCTCACTCAAGTGGTTACAAAACTATTTTGGGATATTTTTTTAGTTGAACCTAGTTGGAAACCAGTCACCATTGATTTCCAAAGTACTTTTATGCCCTACTATGGACGTCAGTGGCTTCTGAATACCATCAATCTTCAAAGTATCTTCTTGTGTGTTCAACAAAAGAAAGCAAACTCCAGGTTTGTAACCACTTGAGTGTGAGTCAACAGTCAGTAAAATTTCCATTCTTGGGTGAACTATCCCTTTAATATGCTGAGGCGACTATAAACGGCTATTTCTAGGTTTATTTTGTAAGAAGTGGGAGTTCTGTGGTTGTGTTATTAATTAAATATTGATGTGTTTAATGCAGTTACACTAGTGGTTTCAATTTGAGGCGGACTTTGTTTGACTAACCAGTAGTAGGTGGTGTGAGTATTTAGGAAATGTGTTTGAAAACAGTTATTTTTCCACTTAAAAGGATTGTTCAGCCAAAAATTAAAATACTATCATCATTTACTCACCTTTTACTTGTTGCAAACCTGTTTGAGTTTGTTTTTCTTCTGTTGAACACAAAAGAAGATACTTTAAAGAAAGCTGGAAACCTGTAACCATTGACTTCCATAGTATTTTCTTTTTTTTTTTTTTACTATAGATGTCAGTGGTTACAGGTTTTCAGTTTTCTTCAAAATATCTTATTTGGTGTTCAACAGAACAAAGAAACTAATAAAGGTTTGTATCTTCTTGAGGGAGAGTAAATAGTGAGTACATTTAAATTTTTTGGTGAACTATCTCTTTAATTTAGGGTTGCTTTACCTCTAAAGGAGTTTATTGTTTTACAAACCATGAGTGTAGACCTATTGGAGTACTGAGTACAGATTGAAAAAAAATCATCTTGAGCATCATTATGGGTTGTGTTCTCTTAGTAAAAACATTGGTTATAGCAGCTATTGGATGAGTATAGTGTAGATATATCAAGATTTGTTGTATCTGCAACAGCTAGATTGTTGTTTCAGATAATTTCAAAAGACACTTGTAATATTAAAGTTTTAACAGATAAATTGTAAGACTAATTTGTGAAACACTATATTAACAGAAGAAAGGTTGTTTTAAAGCCATTAAAATTCACTTAAAGGGTTAGTTCACCCAAAATGTTAAATTCTGTTACACACCCTCATGTCGTTTCAATCTCCTGAGACCTTCGTTCATCTTCAGAACAAATTAAGATTTTAGATGAAATCCCTGAGCTCTCTCATCCTCCATAGACAACAAGGGTCCCGAGACATTCACTTATATTCATTCATTAATTTTCCTTCGGCTTAGTCTCTATTTCAGAGTTCGCTACAGCGGAATGAACCGCCAACTATTCCAGCATACGTTTCACGCAGCGGATGTCCTTCCAGCCGCAACCCAGTACTGGGAAACACCCATACACACTTATTTACACACACACTCATACACTACGGCCAATTTAGTTCATCCAATTCACCTATACCGCATGTCTTTGGACTGTGGGGGAAACAGGAGCATCCGGAGGAAACCCACACCAACATGCAAGAACATGCAAACTCCACACAGAAATGCCAACTGGCCCAGCCGGGACTCGAACCAGCGACCTTGTTGCTGTGAGGCAACAGTGCTAACCACTGAGCCACCGTGTCGCCACATTCACTTATATTTAGATACTATTAAAAAACTGATAATTCTTGTAGAGATAAAATCATCTCTGTATTATAATATATGGCATTATACAGTAATGATCAATTCAGTGCTGTCTAAAAGTCCACTACAAAGTACTCGAGTTGCATTTTTCGACGTCCTTTTTAACCTTTCCACTTTCATTCAAATGGTTCCCTCCAACACTTGATGATCCAAGTTTTCAGCCATAATTTGGTAATATTCTAATGGAAGAGCGAAATCTGACCTTTTGTTAAGAGGCTTAGCATTGTGAAGTCACGCATTGATTTGGAGAGTTTGATTAGAAGGCAAATCGATTGATTTGATTGGCTGCGTTTGACCTAGAAATACTGAATGCTGCTTTGTTTTCAGTGTGATCTCATACGTCAAACCCTCATGTACAGTTAAAGTGAAAATTATTCGCCCTCCTGTGGATTTTTATTTCTTTTCCAAATATTTCCCAAATTATGTTTAACAGAGCGAGGAATTTTTCACAGTATTTCCTATAATATTTTTTCTTCTGAAGAAAGTCTTATTTGTTTTATTTCGGCTAGAATAAAAGCAGTTTTTAATGACATTTTAAGGTCAATATTATTAGCCCCCTTAAGCAATTTTTTTTCTCGATTGCCTACAGAACAAACCACTGTTATACAATGACTTGCCTAATTATCCTAACTTGCCCAATTAACCTAGTTAGACCTCTAAATGTCACTTTAAGCTGAATACTAGTATCTTAAAAAAAAACATCTAGTAAAGTATTATGTACTGTCATCATGGCAAAGAAAAAAGAAATCAGTTATTATCTTTCCATTACACCGAAATTGGGTAAAATAAATATACAGGGGGGCTAATAATTCTGACTTCAACTGAATGTGCTGTCAAAATGATGAACCGCCTATGGCAGGATTCACTATGGTTCAGTCCATTGACGTTTTGGCTCTGCTGATTGGCAGTAAAGTGCACAGTATTGACAGCGGAGCTTTCCTGAACGCACCGCCTGTTTATTGTATCAGCTCCACCAGTAAGTTGCGTTAGTATTCCTGATTGAGTGCTAACAAACCAAAATGCACAACGATTATGTCAGCAAACTCAAGGACCGAGTCACATGAACAGATAATTAGCTACGGGACGACCAAGAGTGTATCTCATACTCATTTGCCATGGACAAATCATGGTTTTGTCTTTAAATATTCATTTCAAATCTCTCAAGGGCACCTGTTCCTAATAGTTCTTGCCTAATGCCTCTCCATGCACTGAGCTTCTTGAAGGACTCCTGACTAAACTGCATCTATAACAGCTCTCTGAATGTCCGCGGGATCATCTAGGATTATTGACGCATCGCTAAACATCTCACAAATACTCTGCGCTAATGCTGAGTTCTCTCTTTTATCTTCTAATAAGACTGCTGCTGCACATGAATAAGTTAGTGTTTGTTTTACTATTCGCCGCCATCTTTAACTGGTCACTATACCTGGTTAGTTGGTCGTTCTCTGGAGCGTTTAGTTTTGATTCGTAATCGTTCAACATTATGCTCTAGATAATGTTGTTTGTACTTCTGCTCCATTTCATCAGGACAAATAATCCGTCAGTCCTCCAGTAAGTCAGGATTATAGTAGGATTTATTTAGGTGAAGTTTCATCAACAGGAAAAATTTAAGTGAGTAAAACAACTTCAGAGTTATGACGTAAAAAGCAATTAGGTACTTAAATAAGCAAGTAAACTCCTTGCCTTAAAGGTGCAGTATGTAAGTTTGACACCCAGTGGTTGAACTAGGTATTACATTCCTGGATCAAAACAAACACAAGCACAGGTTGCCAGATTGAGGACCAACAGGAGTGTGCCTGACTATCGAGCCTAAAGGCTGATTTAAATCGTGTTCTGTATAAAAGCAACGGCACACGATAGAAGGAATATTTTCCATATTAAAAGGAGAATTAGATCATAAACCTTACCATTTCATGAGTAAGTGCATATTCTGTGCTTCTGAATGGCTGTATTTAAATTTCTGTCGTGTTTCGTCTGGTGCAAACAGCCAAACTGCTTATCACTGCAAATCTCATCACGTAGAGTGTTGTTACAATGTAACCTGCTCACCTAATGTTTAAGTTCATAATATTTATATTATTTGCTAATTAATAACCACCTCATGTGGAACTCTGAATCTGCGTCTCATTTCAGAGTCTGCTACTGTCCACTGGAGGTCACATTTCGGTCACGGCACATGCTTTGAGTGCCTTTATGACTGACTGAATGAAATACGCGGGTTTTCCAACAAGGCAACCCAGGGTGCTGAAATATAATTGGCTAAAGTGGCAGTGGGCGGGTTAAAAGAACCAAAACAAAGACAGACGTTTCGGCACGGAAAACACATTTTCAAAGCAGAATATCTTACTTTAGTAAAGTTTTTAGATAAACAAGAATGTTCACTTGGCATGTTTCTTAAATATCTGCAAACATATTATGGTATTTTTATGCTTTAGAAGAGTCAAAAACTTACATACAGCAGCTTTGAAAGCAACCAGTTGACTTTACTTAAAAAAGTGAGTAAAACCTTTGTAACTTGGAACTCTGTTAAGTTGACTTAATTTTTAGAATTATGCACAGTTCATTTATGTAATGGTTTTAAGGCAGCAGGTTTTCTCACTTTTATTTTAAAGTAGTCAACTATTAGCTTTTTACAGTGTGCAGCTTTTTTTTTTTTAAAGAAAATGTTGTTATGTATTAAGTAACAAAATAATAAATAAAAAGGGTTAAATCATGTTAAGGTAACTCACTGCACTCATTGGTATACTATTATAGATTTTTTCAATATTTTGAATAAAATTTTTATTATTTTTTTAATTCAAATGTTTTTCAAATCAGTTTAATTTTGTTTTTGTCAGTTTTATAACATAATATGTCTATTTTTTTTTTTTTTTAATTTACGTTTTTGAAAAGTTTCAGATAGTACAATTTTGCCAAATACTCTTCACACAGATCTGCAAAAAACAATGTTGTAGTTTAAAAAAGGCGATTTTTTTTTTTTTTTTTTTACTTTTGGTTTGGTAGTTGATAGTGCAAAATGCTCATGTCCCTGTTGGTTTTGCAAGAAATAAAAAAAAATCAGGCCATGTGAGTGCTAGATTGATTTATTATTAGCCCAGGACCCTGTAAAAATATATTTATATACAAATCCATCAATCCATCCATTCACCTTGATGATTTGTTCATGAGACAATATGCTTAAAATATGTATTTGTACTTCATATGTTGTACAACCATTTGAGTATATATGTTGCATTATTTATTACAATTATGTAAATAATGAAAGAAAAATGTGAATTTAACTTATTAAACGGGTCACACTTTACAATAAGTTTTCATTAGTTAATGCATTTGCTAACATGAACTAATTATGAACAATACTTGTACAGCATTTATTACTAATGCATTATTAACATCCAAATTCATGCTTGTTAACATTAGTTAATGCATGGTGAGTTAACATGAACTAACAATGCCTTACTTTATTTTATGTTTAACATGAATAAATACTGTAATAAATGTATTGTTCATAGTTTGTTCGTGTTAGTAAATGTATTAACTAACATTAAATAATACAACCTTATTGTAAAATGTTACAATTAAATGTATTAGCTGTATAGAAACAAGTGCATACAAAGTGATAATCGAATAAACTGCTAGGTATAAATATACTGCATTTATTGTCGTGATACCAATATATTTGATAAATTCAAAGTAATTTCAAATCCCTCTTAATAGGAATAAAGCAGGCGAACTGTGCACACAGCAGGCTAATGTGGCAAATGGTGAAGCAGCAGGTTGTGCAGGTTTGTCAGGCTGTTGTCTGCGGATGAGCTCTGAGCTTTTCTATTGCTCCAGCAGGGATGTGAAGGCAGAAAGCGGCCGCCAGCGACACCCCTCGGGTGGCATGAGTGCCAAGGAGATGGTGATTGGCCTGGAGGGTGTAGAACTGGGTGCAGATGGCAAGGTAAGTCCACACATTTCTTTTATTTTTTGTTGATTTGTGCTGTTAATTACAGATAAGTCCATGTTTTCAGCTTGCTTTCTCATTGTACTTTCACTTAGCTTCATTCACTTCATGTGTTTTATACACATGGAAGGACACTATATACTGTATAACTGCAGGTTAAAGTACAAATGAAATCAAAACTAACTATATTGATTTTGTTAGCTCACATTGCTAGTTTTGTGGTGAATAATCCATGTCATAAAAAAAAATGGTTTGCCCTTGTAATCTAAAATTAAAATCTGAAAATGCACTTCCTGTTTGTTTTCAGTTAAATTCTCAGATTACGTCTGATTACGAGGTATTGGGCGTGGCTAACATACTTAACCACGCCCCTCAAGCTGTCAGTTTTGATAACAAACAGAAATGGTGAGGAGGAGGAGTCTGTTAGGTTGTAATAAACCCAAACCCTTTTCCAGATCTTTCTGAATAAAATGCCTACTTTACTATGTCCAATCAGCTCGCAGCAGAAAAAACAAGCCACGCCCACTGTTTTCTCATTTAATATTCTGTTTGTCTAGGAACTGCGTCACAAAACGGAAAATAAATCAATAAATAAATGGCCGCAGCTTCCGGCTCATGTTGACTTTAAAGGCGTCTATGCTTCTAAAAATGCCAGACCCAACACTTTGTAAAGGTTTGAAAATAAGCATGAAATGACAGACTAAAAGTCTGCACACTCTCAATCAAACATCAAAAACCAAAAGGACACCAGCGAGATTAAGTGACCAGCAGTTTACAGAAAAAAAGGCAAACGTTTCCGTCAAGTGTTGACCATTATCAATGCCAGATTAATAGTCAACACTTGACTGAAACGTTTGCCTTTCTTCAGTTAACTGCTTGTCACTTACTCTCTGGTGTCCTTTTGGTTTTTGATGTTTGAGAGTTTGCGGACTTTTCTTCAGTCATTTCATTCCTTTGGGATTTGTTTGGTCTACGCACCTATTGGACCATTTCTGAAGGCGCAGTGAGTTTTTGGTTCACAGCATAAAGGGTATTTGGACACAGTGACTTAGTGCCTGTAAAGAGAAACTTGCAACGTTTTCCCCACCTCTAAATTCTTCTGATTGGTAGACTGCTGTGGAACCGACAGTGATGAGCAGTGCTGGGTATGAAAGTTGAAGATCTTTTAACTTAACATGGCGTCTAAAAACACAGTGCTCATGTGCACGGTGCTTCAAAAGACGCAAACATAATGATCACACAAATCCACCAAGTGGGTGTTTACATTGAAAAGCGATAGAAAAACAGCGCATTGGAAATGAAAAACGCATTCTGTGTGAACCATCCCGAACTATGTTTATGCACCGTTCACTCTTTATACCTTAACTTTTCTGATTTTGACTGTAATGTAATAGCGTGTACCTTTTGAAAAGCTGCTTTGGAATGATAATTATTGTGAAAAGCGCTATACAAGTAAATTCAAATTGAAATGAAAATTAAGTTCGTTCGATACATCTTGGGGCGGCGCGGTGGCGCATTGGTGCTGTCGTCTCACAGCAAGAAAGTCGCTGGTTCGAGCCTCGGCTGGGTCAGTTGGCATTTCTGTGTGGAGTTTGCATGTTCTCCCCGTGTTCGCGTGGGTTTCCTCCACGTGCTCCGGTTTCCCCCACAAGTCCAATAGGTGAATTGGGTAAGCTAAATTGTCCGTAGTGTATGTGTGTGAATGGGAGTGCATGGGTGTTTCCCAGTGATGGGTTGCAGCTGGAAGGGCATCCGCTGCGTAAAACATATGCTGGATAAGTTGGCAGTTCATGCCGCTGTGGCGACCCCAGATTAATAAAGGGACTAAGCCGAAAAGAAAATGAATGTTGAATGATACAACTTGCTGGTATCAGGCTGAACCCCTTTTGCTTTCAGAATGACCTTAAATGCCCTGGTATACTTCAAATGAGATCGAAGAAGGAACTGAAATGACGTACTTTGGAACAAAAAATAAAAGTTTTTTCAGTTTGTTTTAGTCAGTTCGAAACCGCTCACCAAAGCAAATTTTGGGTGAGATCATTTTGGCTCCTAAACTCATTTGAGCTGCCATTGGTCTGTGGAGATTATGATGTAATCAGTGGGCGTGTCCTGGAACTCCGCCTTTTTTTTTAATGCGCAATTTCTTCTGACTGGCATCAGACAGAAGAACAACATCCAAAACAACAACACTAACCACATGAATACACCGTAGAGTCAAGTAGCAGAGCTGGTGCAGATATATCCGTACCTGTACAACTGTTTGCGGAGAGATTTTAAATACTCAAATGCTGTCTCACACCAGACAAGAAGCCCACCTCATTGCACCACATCTTTTCTATGAGTTTGCGCAAACCGGAGGCACCACTCATTGTATGATTGTGGAAAATAAAAAACAAAATAAAGATGTGACGTGCTGTGGTTGCGCTTCTTGTGGAGAAGCTGGTTTGCAAGATCTTTATGATTTTTCTATTATCTCTCAACTGCCATCATTGTGTTTGGGGGTACACGCAGCAAACAGCTTGCCACATTTACAACCCCACCTACTGCACCGTGTGTGATGGAAATCAGTGTACCATCACTCAGCCTTTTTGAACTTCCTTCCTTCCCCTCAAACGAAGAACTAAAAAGAACTTAGTTTGAAGTATACCGGGCGCTTAATTCATTGTGACATAGATTAAACAAAGTGCTGGAAACATTCCTCAGAGATTTTGATGCTCCGTTGGATTGAGATCTACTGACTGTGGAGGTCAATTTGAGTACTGTGAACTTTCTGTCATGCTCAAAAAACTGATCACATGATGGGTAATAAAGAGATGGTCGTAGTCATCAACAATACTCACATTGGATGTGGTGTTTAAACAATGCTTAGTTGGTAGTTAAAAGTGTACCAAGAAAATATTATTAAGTATTACACCATCAGCAGCTTGAAGGCAGCATGGAGTCATGCTTTCATGTTTTTCACACCAAAATTGTATCCCCGCCATTCACATTTCACAGCAGAAACGAGACTCATCAGACCAGGCAACCACTTTCCAATCTTCTGACTGTGAATAGTAGCCTCAGTTGTCTGTTTTCTTCTGCTGTTGTGTGTTCAGAAATGCTGTTCTTCAGATCTTCAGAGTGGATATTTGAGTTACCGTTGACTTTCTCTGACCCCCAGGATCAACATGGGATTTTTTTTTACCCATAGAACTGTCAATCGTTGAATATTTTCCCCTCTTCTGATCAATCTTTGTAAATCCTACGAAATGGCAGACCATAAAAATCCCAGCAGATTTGACCAACAACCACGTTCATTTAAGTCACTTAAATTACCTTTCTTCTCCATTCTGATGCTCGGTTTGAACTCCAGCAGATCTTCTTGACCACGATTAAATGCATTGAGTTGCTGCCATGTGATTGGCTGATTTAGATATTTGCATTTAGAAGTAGCCTAGTTGATAAGGTATGATTTAAAGGGATAGTTCACCCAAAAATGAAATTTACTTACATATGCCGAAATAGTTGGCGGTTCATTCCACTGTGGCGACCCCTGAAGGGACTAAGCCGAAGGAAAATTAATGAATGACAAAAGAATATATTTTGTAGAAAGCTGAAAACCTTTTACCATTGACTTCCATAGTAGGCTAAACAAATACTATGTAATCCAATGGTTGCAGTTTTGTAGCTTTCTTCAAAATATCATCATCTGTTGTGTTTAACAGAACAAACTCAAGTTTTTAAAAGGTGAAGGGAGAGTAAATGATGACAGAATTTTAATTTTTTGAATGAACTATGCCTTTAATAAAGTCACCAAGGAGTGAAGATGAATTTTGTTTTCACTTTTAGGTGATGTATCTGTAATCCTGCTGAATATATGATCAGTGTCTCTGTCCATCTCTTCACAGACGGTGTCATACGCACAGTTTCTGTATCCCACCAATGTCCTGGACCGTCGAAACACCATCGACTCCACGTCGTCTTTCTCTCAGTCTCGTAACGCCAGCCATCGCAGCCTCAGTCTGGCTCGTGCCAACAGTAACCAGAGTAGCCTTGATACAGGTGCGTTTGCCAACAGCTTGTCATGGCTCTTTCATTTTCTCTCTCGATATGGCCTGACAAGGGGCTGCTTGTTTGGTTTTAATGAGTATTTTGGTAAGACCTTGTTATTTGGCTGGTTTAAGCAAGGTCATGACGTTCTCAGGGCTCTCAGGTTTTATCAAAAGTTTGGAGTTCAGGGTTCCCGCTTTAAATCAAATGTCAAATTCCCTGACTTTCACCAACTAAAAAGCTGAATTTCCATGACTCAATGAATAGAAAAACAGGCAGCGGTTGTGTTCCTCAAGAATTTAGCAATTCTGTGATCGCTGAATTTAATGCAAAATTAAGTAAATGGCGCAAAATTTAGAGAAGCTTTAATTGTCGCAGATAAGCCCGTCACGATAAAGAATTTTTGTTGTGCCATATATTGTCACAGTAATTGTTGCAATAAAGGCTATTATTGTCATTTTGAGATACTTTTATGTCCCTGATTATCGAATGGTTATATCAGGGGTGCCTGGAAGGCCGCTGTCCTGCAGATTTTAGCTCCAACTTGCCTCAACACACTTGCCAGGATGTTTCTAGAAAGCCTAGGCTGCGTCTGAAATTGCATACTTCCATACTATATAGTACGCTAAAAACAGTATGCGAGGCGAGTAGTGTGTCCGAATTCATAGAATTCGAAAAACAGTATGTGAGAAGTACCTGGATGACCTACTACTTTCGGCGAGATTCTGAAGTGCGCATCCGATGCACGCTACGCTATCCCATGATGCCGTGCGAGAGAATTCATGAATGGGAGTGAAGCAACGCAACTGACGCGTGTAGGTCACGTGATCATGACAAAATGGCAGATGTAGTACCTCCGAGTTCCATTCATACTGCTCACATTCACACTTTATAGAACATACTTTTCTAACGGCCGAGTAGTCAATTTAAACTCAAATGCAGTACCTACTGAGGAGTAGGCGATTTCGGACATAAAAGCTTGATTACCCAGCCCAGATGTGTCTGATTGGGGTTGGAACTAAACTTTGCAGGACATCGGCCCTCCAGGACCCAGTTTGGGCACCCCTGGATTATACAACAGCATAATAATACAAATAACCATGAACACTTTCAAGGAACTAAGACTTTTCATTCTTACGGTTATTTTGATTCTGTAATTTGATGTCAAAATTTTGTAAATGTCCTATTAAGTTAAATATCCAATTATTAACTTTGACATCGGTCAGGTTAAATGTAAATGACTTTGTAAAATGGCTGTAAAGTTATTTGTGAATTTGTAAATATATATTGCAACACCTAAAATTATTGAGGTCAAGTCGATATATTGATTGTTGTGACAGGCCTAGTCGCAGATATTCTTTGGCCAGCAAGAAAATTCCAAATTCCTTCTGTGCCATCTGCATTGTTTTATATTAAATCACATTATATTCGTGTCTAGAAAGCGCTCATCTGGTGTGCGATAGTGTTGTCACGATACTGGAATTCAGTACCATATAATACCAAATAAAAACATCCATTTCCCGCTAACATTTGAGCGCTGTTGAGCACGTTCTTAAACACTGCTGATTTGCCATTGTGTTCACGTACTCAACAGAAATGACTGTGATTGGCCATGAAGGTTCAGTTCACCGAACTCACCGCTGTTTACTGAGTGTAAACACAGATACAGGGACACTGGAGCGTTTTAATGCCGTGGAGATCAGCTGGTCTGTTTATGAGCTCACATACGAGCGATCCGCTGATGAATCGACTGATCTTTACAGTTTTTAACATTTCAGTACCGATTGGTATTGAATTCCAGCATCGTGACAAGACTAGTGTGCGATACTTCGAGTTGTCAATTTAGACATGTCCTGTGACATTATCACAAAGCACATTCAGCCAAAGCCTATTTGAACAAGGCTAGGTTTGTTGCATTGATCGCTAAAATTTTTTATAAAAATTTTCCACATAAAATAGTTTTGAACAGTTTTGATCATTTAGAGTCATCAGGTATGTAGTAGGCTTTATATTGTTAATAAGTGTTCTCTGTGTTCCCAATATAAAAATGACAGAGACCAGTAGTTTTTGAGGTTAAAAAAGTAACTAAGATGTGTATATTTTCACAGCAAAACAACACAAGAAATGCTGCAAATATTGCTGTAAGTTTTGAGAAAATTTGCTGCCAAATCAGTAATATTAGACTACAGTAATCCAAAGTTTTTTCAGCAAAATCCAAGAGGGATCTGTAGTCAATATTTTAACAGCTGAAGCAGTGTGACTGCACATCAAATGAATAAAATGGCAGTGTAAAAAAAAGAAGTAGGAAATGGCGTTCTTTAGTTTAAGGTTTTCAGAGCTTAGCTTAACTTCTGGTTTGCAAAGTAGTTGGTTAGCTTTTGACTCCATCGATAACATTTAGCACGACTGTGACCATATTCCCCAACATCAACGCTATTTTTGATCACAGTCAAGTGATTTCATCCAGTAATCATAAAATCAAAATGCAAAAAAAAATTTAAGTGATTTCCACATTCATTTGATCAACTTGTGTGCGCATGTGCGTTCATGTTGCTTAGTAATGAATGCGCTTCCAGCGGGATCACGTAATTTACCTGGAAACAACAAATTCTAATTTCTGATTGGCTGATTTGACCAAACCAACTCTAAGTCTGGGAGGGAACACAACTTTCCATAGTTCTTAAATGAAAACAAAATACTACTTGCCATACTATTGCTGTTGACCAATATACAGCAACATTGTGTATTAGAAACATTGCTTTTTTGTGTATTCACTACACGTTTAGACCTCAGTGCCCACTTTTATATTCACAGGGAATGAACTAGGAGATTTCAGGGAGTACGACCCAAATCTTCTGGATGACCCGCAGTGGCCATGTGGAAAACACAAAAGAGTGCTCATCTTTCCCTCATACATGGTGAGTTATTATGGCAAAGATAAAATAAATCAGTTATTAGAAATGAGTTATGAGTTATTATGTTTAGAAATGCGTTGACAAAAACTCTGCTCTCCGTTAAACAGAAATTGGGGGGGGAAATATACAGGGGGGCTAATAATTCTGACTTCAACTGTGTAATACATAAAGTGATTTTCTTCTTACTTTTGTGGCAGACACATTAACAACATGAACTTGAGTCTCTAGTTGTCAGTTAATTAGTAATGAACTTTGTGCAGCAGAAATACCAGACTGGTAACCTTGAAGCACAAGAGTTGTCTGCGTTCCAAAATCTGGATATGAAATTGGGCACAGCGTCACTCTGACTGCATGGAGTCTACGTTTTTATTTTTTTTGGTTATTGTTCGCTGAAGGTGATTTTTATCATGTTTATGTAACAGAAGACTCGCTGTTCATTTCCTATGGGGCTCTGTTTGTGTTTTGGCATTGTATGGCAGACATGTACTTGAACTCAGACTCTCAGACAGTCCAGGAGACGGCCATCCTCTTCCTTCTATTGGTTATTTAACACTTGTAACAATTGCTATTGTGTTCTACGAAGGAAAGTTACCAGTGAGAATGCATAAAGGAATTGCCATGCAGTTCCCATGCACATCATTTCAGGCTAAAAGTGCAAGTCCCCAGACATTTGTGTTATTTTTATTATATTAAAGGTCACATGAAATTAAAATAAAGTTTTTTTTTTTTAGATGTTAGCATCAGTATTGTTAGTTTTTAGGATATCTGTAAGATAAAACAGAGACAAAATACACGTTTAGAAGATATAAAACTGCTATAAACATGTAAAGCTTGTAGTTTGTCGCTTCAACCTAAATGGATCATTGGTTTTATTCACGTCACCTCATACTTCAGTTTCTCACAAATCTTCTGACCAATCAAATGCTCTCTAGTGTCTGACATGCTCCGCCCTCCTCTTCTCATTTGCTTTTCATTTGATGCGCTTGAGCTCAACCACTCTCACTGGCAGAGCTGTGATAAAACAAATCACTATTGGCAGTTTTTTTTAAAGGGGAGGAGCTACACTTTGTCCCAGCCTCTCTTCATGTTTAGTTTAAGATTACGTCAAACATCGAGTAAAAAAAATGCACATTTCAAAGCACTTCACGGGACCTTTAAGTAAATATCACTATAATCATCCATCATTTTTACAATTTTTTTTTATTTAAAGTTTGGAAGTTATGATTATTGTAAGCACTTAACTGTCACCGTTTGGATGTAAAAGTAATGGATAACCCCCCAAAAAATTGCAAACCCACCCACAATAATACCCAAAATAACCCCAAACACCTAGATTTGTTCATTCAGAGTGGTTTAATTGTAATAAATATAGTTGAAATGGTAATATGGGGGTAAAAAAAGGAAATTACAAGTGATGCAAATAAATGTTTAAGCCTATTAAAATGAATGGCCTGATATACCGAAATTAATTCAAGTTATCAAATCTGTTACTGTAGTTATTTAGTGAAGAGCAGCAAATTAATCTCTCATTTTAAGATTTTTTTAATGTTTGATCAGCATTAAATAACAGAGGTGTCACTTTAAGAACGCACAGATCTGTAATTAAAGCATTCAATTGGTTTCCTAACGGTTTATGCTCATTTAAGACCAAATTAGTTGTTTAATAAAAATAAAAATAAAAACATGCCCAGACAGTAGGGCTGCATGATTCTGGCTAGAATGAGAATCACGATTTGTTTTGCTTAATCAAGATCACTATTTTCTCACAATTCTGTAGAATTAACATAAAAGTTAATATGAGTAGGCTATTATTATTGTTAATTCTCAAACATGGTAAAACAACAATATTAGGCCTATGTGTAGGTTTACTGTTGGTTAAAATGTTACATTTTGTATAGACTTGGAATGGTGGACATGAACAGACTTTAAATATGTCCTGGTTGTTAATTCACAGTGAAGTGATGGCAACACAATACAACTATTCATAATCATAAAGTTGAATTCTTGTGTTTGAGACATATGCTTGTCATTTGTCATTGACAACATTGTCAATAATGTGTGTATTAGACCATTTTTTCACTGGTAAAATGAGACATTTGTCATTATCTGATTCTCTCTTGCATTATATTCAACAGGCTAGAGTAGTTATACTGACACTGTTAAACATTTATTTTCATGCACAACACTTTGTGTTCGCTATGAAAGAAAAAACATATCAAATGCTTGTCGTAATCATAACTCTAAAATGCGATATGATCATTTTAATGTACGCGCTTTTGGTTTGACTTTCACTGCCGAGTGGGCTCATGTCATGGCTGCTGTCACTTTAAGAAAAAAACATACATGCAAATCATACCATCCGTGCGGCTCCCAATTGATCGCTCTGTGCAACTTTATTACCTGTTATTCACAGCCTATGCAGGTTCTAATTACAAAAGTAGACATTATTGGCGTCCAAGCGCACATCCTCTCGGTAGTAAACGGTGTGTCAGCTCAGTGATTTCGCGGCCGTGAATACGTCATTACATTAAGACAGAATTACCTTATAAATAGAGTATGTGACACTTTTAACACCATTTGGAGGTGTCCATGTTGCTGAGCAATGTATATGAAACAATGTAAAGACTTTTGCGTCCGCCTTTACGTTTCTCTCCTGACCTTGAAAATATAATTGACTGAATCGCAGAAAAGCAGAATTAAGATTGTGTGTAGGGTCGATTCGAGATCACAATCTTTTTTTGAATAATCGCGCAGCCCTACAAGACAGACATGTTTACATATTATTATGAGTATTTGTATAAACCATAGACTGTAAAATATATGGACGTAGTAACCGTGACGTCACCCATAGGTTTCTGAAGAACGCAAATGAAGCTACAAGTAGGCGTGGCCAACCGTCGCCTTTTTGTTCATGCGTCATCGCACCGACCGGGGGATACCAAACAAGGGCAAAGAGGCGGAGCGTGAGCAGAGCTACAGACGCCTGCTAGCATTTTGCTTTGACAGGCTTTTCTTTGGGATTAATGCTTAATACTTTATTACCTGCGACTCGTTTGTGTTCTGACCACATGTGCTTGGTTGTACACTATATCAATAAAATGTTTAGTATTTTAAAAACACTGTTGTAATACATCGAGCCACTAAACATTGTTCTTATGACGTTTTTCTACAGGAGGAAAGCCCAAATTACTTCCAAATACTTCAAATATAGTCTGTGTTAGTAAATGCAAAGTTATTTATGAAATCCAGGCATAACACTGTACTTCAACGTTTCAGATGACTGTTCTATAGCCTACAGCTAATCAATCTGTCAGATTCTGGAGGGCATTCAAGTTCTGAAGAACATTATAAATGATAAATTATCTTAAATAAAACAAATACATTTATAGATATGATAAAGTAAATAATTTCACTCACCTGGGAAATGGAGGCAACTTGAATGGTTTGTGAGCACAATTCAGCGCACACAGCATGCCATATTATCTGATAATTGTAGGAAATAATCCTAAAAGGCAATTGACTGTGTAAAGCCACATAAAAGAACACAAAAATATGATGTATTTGCCGAGTTCAGCAGCTAATCAGCCGGAATCAGCTGAGGTGACGTGACTGCGAGCAGCAAGACCTAGCTGTCACTCAAGTGGCCACGCCCTTAATTATGCAGACTTAATATAACTGAATATAAACGAAACGAATGAGTTATAAAAAAAAAAAAAATTCACCCCCCTCACAGTTGTTATGAAGGGTAATATTAGCTATATGCACTAAAACCATATTTTGTACCAGGCTGTAAACATGTTTTATCAGCTGTAAAATTGGCCAATTTACCATTGCAGTCAGAGAACATCTGGATTTCCTGGAGCCAGCCCCCAAAGGCGAGTCGATGAATTGCAGTTTCAGTTACTTCCGTATTGGCTTCACGAGGGAGAGCGGGAGGTTGCCGCTTGGTTTAAACACACACCTAAATCCTGCACAACAATACTGTTAAGATATGTGATGTTGAGTATTGCGATGACGATATTTCATACGATATAACATTTCAAATGCTATTTTCATTAGCTATGTTTTTAAATCATTTATTTATTTAATGATATAAAAATAAAGTGATAAATGATATTTTTCCAGATCTAATTAGTTCTAATTCAGACTTAAAAACTATGTCAACGTGTAAACATTTAGTCTTTAAAACACTGAGTGAAAACCAGATATTCTGACTCTGATTGGCTGTTGTCACTTTCCTCTCTCGTCTCGACTCTGCCCATTAGAGTTCATTTTCAGCTCTTGGTTCACCTTTGGGCCGCTCCAGCCAATAGCAGAACAACAACTACTAGGGAGGCGGGGCTAAAGATAGTAAGGCCCCATCTGATTGGTCAAATTTGCGATACGTATATTGCACATACTACTATCACGATATTTTGGCAATATATAAAATCAAACAAAAGCATAATTCTCTTGAACAGCTCTTGCAATTACATCACATTTGAGATCGGCTGTGTTGATGTTACTGCCATCTAGAAAGAATAAAAATATGGGAAAATAAATAAACGAGATGATAGCAGGATAAAATGGTTAAATAAGGGAGAATCCCAGGAAAAACAGGAGGGTTGACAGGTATAAAAAAAAGCATTAAGTTGTTATGTGGAAAAATAGAGATTGTCCAAGGAGCAAACCATTTCCAGAATAAAAGCATGCTTTGAACCTGGCCTAATATTTCAGTGACCCAGAGAAACACAGTGGCTCTTTCACCCCGTGTGAAAATGTTTGTGCTCGTGTGTGTGTGTGTTTGTTTTTGACATCCGGTCCCAATAAATATTCTCACTTCTTTACAGACCACGGTCATAGAGTATGTCAAACCCTCTGATCTGAAGAAGGACATGAACGAGACCTTCAAGGAGAAGTTCCCACACATTCGTCTAACACTGAGCAAAATCAGAAGGTAAGGATGTCCTAATGCTCTTTTAAAGGGCACCTATTATGTCCCTTTTCAAAAGATGTAAAAGATATCCCTAGAGTGTGTATGTGAAGTTTCAGCTCAAAACACCCCACAAATAATGTTTTATAGCTCTTGAAACTAAATTGTGGGTTTTGGTGAAGTCGCTTTAAATTCAAATGAGATTGTGCTCTTTTCAAAAGAGGGAGGAGCTACAAACCCCTATGTCAGCATAATGGTGGACTGCTTCTTCTCACTCAGGCTGTTTATGCTAATGAGGGAGAGATGGTCACTAATGGTCGGGGCTTTCCCCCTCTGATGACACGTACAAAAGGAAAATGTCAATTAAAGTGTTTCTGCAAGCTGTTTTTATCAAGTGTGGTTAAACAAAAGAGAATTAATACATTTTTACCATTAGAGGCTGGTTGTATGCACACACTGTTGCCACACAACCCCTTATAAAAGTGATTTTTGCATAAGTTTGCATAATAAGCTGTATAACACCCTTTAAAGTGACAATTCATCTAAATATCGAGCGGTTCTAAACCTTTATGAATTTCTTTCTTTTGTTGAACACAAAACAAGATCTTCTGAAGAATGTTGGAAAGCAGCAGCCATTGACCTCCATAATATTTTTTGTTCCTACAATGGAAGTCAGTGGCTGCTGCTTTCCAACATTCTTCAAAAGAGCTTGTTTTCAACAGTGTGGAGGGTTAGTTAAACTTCATTTTCATTCCTGGGCAAACTATCCCTTTAAAGATTGCAGTGTTGGTAAATCAGTCAACATGCTCAACCTTTAACCCCAAGTAGTAAAATCTGATAATGACGCGCAATAACATCTACTACTACAGCGTGTTTTGCATTTGACTGTTGTATTATCAGAAAAGCCTTCCATTTAAAAAAGTATGTTAATTTACAACCTAAAATCAGAAAAAGTTGGGACAGTATGAAAAACGAAAATTTAAAAAAAAGAAAGTAGTGATTTCTAAATTTGCTTTTACTTGTATTTCATTGCAGACAATACAACAAACATTATTTAATGTATTCCTCATGATTACTCTTTTTTTTTTCTCTAAATAAACACGTATCCCAATTTTGGTTCTTGCAACACATTTCAAAAAAAGTTGGAACAGTAAAGCATTTAAAGCATTTACAACTTAGTGTTGCCATTCCTTTTTACAACACTTAAAATACATTTAGGGACTGAAGATGAATCCATCCCAGATGCCTCAGCGCCCAGAGAAGTCGACGGGGCTTCTGGACACTGTTAACATAGGGCTTCCTTTTGGCACAGTACAGTTTTCACTGGCATTTGTGGATGTAACTATGTATTGTGGTACTTGACAAAGGTTTGCCAAAGTAGTCCTGAGCCCATGTGGTGATATAGCTTATAGATGAGGATTCTTGATGCAGTGCCTACTAAGGGATCGGAGATCACGGTTGTTCAGCTTAGGCTTGTGCCCTTGTCCTTTACACACTTAAAGTCCTCCAGATTTCTTAAATTGCCCCTGTCCCAACTTTTTTGAAATGTGTTGCAATAACCAAAATTGAAATGTGTTTATTTTGAATAAGAACAATAAAAATCATGAGGACTACATTAAATAATGTTTGTTGTTTTGTCTGCAATGAAATACATGTCAAAGTAAATTTAGAAATCACTACTTTCTTTTTTTATTTGCGTTTTCCATACTGTCCCAACTTGGGCTTGTACATACATAGACTATGCTTGAAATCTGCTATGACATAAAATGATCAGTTCTTGCATTCTGATGGCCAGTTTATAATTCTGCATCAAGTGTATGCAGTAGGTCCAATTTAGCCTTCGCACAGTTGCATAACCTTCGCAATACCCTGACGCACACCTCTCAAAAAAATGTAACCACGTTCTGCAACAATGCAGACTGCAAGTTTTATGATTGGGTGGATTGGTATAGGTATAATTAGTTTGGTTGGGGCTGAGAGTTGTGGGAGAGGAGTGAGGCCGGTGGCGTGAAAGTTTAATAAGTCTTAAGTACCAAAGAGAAGATCCACATGGAAACTCGTTTTCGTTTCATGTTTATTTTACGATTAAAGTTGTTTGGAGATTCCTGGCTCTCTCTTCTCTGAATAATTGTGAGTTTGAGTTAGTTTTACAGTAGCATCGTATGCATTTTCAGCGTAAACTCAAAACGCCGGCAAAGAAACTCGACACAATAAGACAGAAACCCTACTGCTTATTAACATTTCAGAAGTAGAGCAACACAGACGGACTATTGTAGAGCAACACAGATTAAAAAGCAGAAGTGTAAATGCTCACAATGTTGTCAGCGATGTGCGATCACTCGTTGTTGAAGTATAAATTGGGCTTTTAGTTGAATACATCAAATGGACTGTGCCAGAAATAAGTGTTGGTAAAAGTTACTTTTAAACGTAATATATAAGTACCTTAAACCCAGCCACATGGGAAAACAATGACGAAAACTATAGCATGACACATTACTTTCATTAAAAAGTAACTAAGTAACACACAGTTACTTAAATTTTTTAAAACTTTCCTCAACTCTGCAAATCAAGCTGATATCTTGTTAAATATAACATATTTTCTACACATTATACAACCTTTGGAAGCCAGATTGTGTTTTCTAACACCACATTGCCATTCACTGGAAAGTATTGAAGAAATTAAATGATTCAGGTTTTCAATCAAGATTTACTTCTTAACACAGGACTTTCTGCTATTCAGAGTCCAAAGTTGACCAAACCAATGGCTAATTTATACCTATGCTGCAAGCGTAAATGCACAAAGTCCAAAAACTGTTAACAGAAAAACTTGAACAAAGCAGATTGTCAATTATGAACCATGCTGATTTCTGAAGTGTTGAACAACAACAAAGATGATGCCAGGAGTTTCAGCAAATAGTTTCTGGTTGATTCACAGTCTTTCTTCCACAAAAACTAGAGACAAGCCCTTTAAATTATGTGTAGCTATGTACAGTAAATGATCGGGTTACATGTGTAATTTGGAATATCTTGTTTTTAGTGAGTGGCCATTGACTGAACTGCAGCCAGCAAATTTTCTCTCTCGTGCTTGTGATTTAATGCCCAGTAAAGTCATGGCAAAGATCCTTTTTGTTTTTCACTTAAATGTAAAAAGAAGCTTGAAATACCTTTTCATTGATATGGTGATAAACTTTCAGACGGCATCCCAGTTGCACCATTTCAGTTGATTTATAAATATGCACTTCACTCTTTCCTGGCAACGAAATAAACACACAGGAAAAATTACAACAGTGAGAAAGCATCAGTTTAAAGAAAGTCTGGTCATATCAATATTATTAGTATAAAATACAAATGCGCCACACATTCTCTATTGGAGACAGGTCGGGACTGCAGGCAGACCAGTCAAGTACCTGTATTCTCTTCCTCCACAGCCAGGACTTTGTAATGTGTGCAGAATGTGGTTTTGCATTGTCTTGTTGAAATATGCATGGGCGTCCCTGGAAAAGAAGGCAGCATATTGTGCTCCAAAATCTCTATGTACTTTTCAGCATTAATGGTGCATCACAGAAGTGCAAGTTACTTTTGCCAAGGGCAAATGGATATGTTTGCACAAACTCATGATGACATCACAGGTTCATGAAGACATTATCATGTTATTATAATAATAATAATAATAATAATAATAAACTTTATTTATATAGCACCTTTAAAAGTAGCATCTCAAAGAGTTTTGCATACATATAAACACTATAGAAGTAAAATGTACATAAAAGAAAACTAGACA
This sequence comes from Danio jaintianensis, assembly GCA_903798115.1. Taxonomy (NCBI): domain Eukaryota; kingdom Metazoa; phylum Chordata; class Actinopteri; order Cypriniformes; family Danionidae; genus Danio; species Danio jaintianensis. The sequence continues at coordinate 3,620,265 of CAIGQV010016226.1, read as the reverse complement.
AAAACAAAGCCAAGATAATAAAAACAAATTGTTAACAGATGAGGGCCTTAAAAAGGACACTGTTATGACAGTTTGACCCTCAAGAGAGCCTCAAACGTCACATCAATTTGCTTTTCCCAGCAAAAACACCCCAAGTCCTTCATAAACAACCTAAGAAGTCTGGGAAGGTCTTGTTTTTTTTTTTTTTTTAAGTTGTTCACCATTACAAATAAGAAAGTTATTCATACATGAGAGTCTTACATGAGTAACTAGAGTATGGAACCAGATCGAAAATTATACATTTACAAAATAAAATTCATACACAATTCACATTTACAAAATGTAATTCGTAACACAATTCGTAAATACACAAATCCAATTAGTAAATTCAAAACAATTCATAAATACATAAAGCACAATTTGTAAATTTAAAACACAATGCATAAATATGCAAATCCAATCGTAACTTCAGAACACAATGCATAAATATGCAAATCCAATTCGTAACTTCAGAACACAATGCATAAATATGCAAATCCAATTCATATTTAAAACACAATTTATAAATACACAGAACACAATTCGTGAGTAAAAAAAAAAAAAAGAATTCATAAATATGCAAATCCAATTCATAAATTTAAAACAATTCATAAATACACAAAACACAATACGCAACTTCAAAACACGAGTCATAAATATGCAAATCCAAGTTGTAAGTTCAAAACACAATTCATAAATCTGCAAATCCAATTCGTAACTTCAAAACACAATTCATAAATACACAAAACGCAATTCATAAATGCACACATCCAATTCATTTGGGGAAATATTTATGATTTTGACTTGCGAATTCCATTTGTTAATTGTTTGCCTTGTGTTTGGTGTTGTAGCCTGAAGAGAGAGATCCGTAAACTCACCCAGGAGGAGTTCGGCTATGAGGAGTCTACAGTGGCCATGGCCTTTGTTTACTTCGAGAAGCTGGTGCTTCAGGGCAAACTTAACAAACAGAACCGCAAACTCTGCGCCGGAGCCTGCGTCCTCCTCGCAGCCAAGATCGGAGGAGACCTGAAGAAACATGAAGTCAAGCTCCTGATTGACGTAAGTTTATCTTTGTGCTGACTACATCGTTGTAGCATCAATATCGCAATGTGCAATAATCAGGATCAACAATATTGAGTGTATCAATTTTTTATACTTTCTAAGACCCTGCGGACACCCTGTAGTAGTCAATGGTTATCGGTTCCTTCATTCAAACATTCTTTAAAATATCATCTTCAGTGTTCAACAGAAGAAAGAAACTTAGAGATTTGGAACTACTTGAGGGAGAGCAAATGATGAGTCAATTTTCATTTTTGTGTGGACTGTCATTTAAATCTGTGGGAAACAGAGAAAAATGACTTAATTATAAATAATAAACCTGGAAATCTGGCAACTAGAAAAATAATTTAACTAACTCAAAATAACTTGTCCATATGATAAAAGAGTGAATGTCCCAAAAATATCAATAGCTCATTTTTGACCATAAACAAAAACAAAATGTGACCACATGTTGCGACAACGTGGACTTGAATAAAAAATTAAATAATAAACCTGGAAATCTGGCAACTAAAAAAACAATTAAACTAATTAGTGAATCTCCCAAAAATATCAATAGCTTATTTTTGGCCATAAACTAAAAAAATGTGACCACCTGTTGGGACAACGTAGACTTGAATAAAAATAAAATAATACAACTGGAAATCTGGCAACTAGAAACACAGTAAAGCTAACTCAAGATAACTTGTGTCCATATGATAAAAGAGTGAATGTCCCAAAAATATCAATAGCTCATTTTTGGCCATAAACAAAAAGAATTTAACCACATGTTGCGATAATGTGGACTTGTAAATAATAAAAAACAAAATACAACTGGAAATCTTGTGACTAGAAACACAATTAAACTAACTAGGGAATGTCCCAAAAATATCAATGGCTCGTTTTTACCCATAAACAAACTTTCTTCCTTTCTGCACAAATAGGACCTCTGAGATTAAAATCGAACATTGTGGAGAAAAAAAGGCATTCTTTAAATCTCAATACGGTATTTTTTTAGACGTTTCACTGTTGTGTAAGGGTTGTCTTCAATTACTGTTACATAACGAATCCCCCCTGATCTCTTTCCATCTAGAAACTGGAGGAGAGGTTTAGGGTGAACCGTCGAGAGCTGATCGCCTTCGAGTTCCCAGTTCTAGTGGCTCTAGAGTTCAACCTGCACCTCCCCGAGCACGAGGTCATGCCGCATTACAGACGCCTGCTTCAAAACTCCTAGCGACAGCCCCATCAGGAGAAGCCGAACGTCTCTCCTGATCTTCCCCCGATTAAAAAAAAAAAACAACAAGAAAAAACCCTATGCACATCACCAACGTCCACGATCATCTCCAGATGTTGGAACAAAGACACTATTCCACTGTTCTCCTTTCAGCCAAAGTGACAGCTCTTTCGTTTTCACTTGAAGAAGCTACTTTCTTAAAGGGAAGACCTTTTTCCTAGACTGTTGATTTTTCTCAGTTAACCGGGGACATTTTTATGCGTACATTTGTTTTCCTACTTGCAAGTGTTAAAAGACAAACTGAGAGTTCTGTCAGCATTTGATCATCCCAATGTTGTTCGAAGCTGGTTGTTTTTGTTCTCGGTGAAACACAAAAGTAAAACTTGCAAAAAATCGTTGATGTTTTCAATACAGTGGCAAGCTACAAAAACGCACCAAAATTGGTCCGTTTGACCAGTGCTCTGTTCTGAAGCCGTACATTGAGTTTTTGTGAGAAGAATACTCAACGTTGATCCAAGAATGAAAATCACGCCAAACTTGTTTCACTTTGTTTTATGTGCAGAACACAATTGTTGATATTCTGAAGTAGGGTTTTCACGATACTGAAATATTCGGTACCAATCGATACTGAAATTTTAAAAACATCAATTTCCCGCTAACATTTGAGCGCGTTCTTAAACACTGCTGATTTGCCATTGTGCTCAACAGAAAAGACTGTGATTGGCCGTGAAGGTCATCAGTTCACCGAACGCACCGCTGTTTACTGAGTGTAACCACAGATACAGGGAAACTGGAGTGTTTCAAGTTCACGTGGATCAGCTGGTTTGTCTATAAGCTGACATACGAGTGCTCCGCTGATGAATTGCAGCTTTAAAACGCTCCAGTGTCCCTGTATCTGTGGTTACACTCAGTAAACAGCAGTGAGTTCGGTGAACTGATGACCTTCACGGCCAATCACAGTCATTTCTGTTGAGCACGTGAACACAATGGCAAATCAGCAGTGTTTGAGAACGTGCTCAAATGTTAGCGGGAAATGGACGTTTTTAAAATTTCTGTACCGATTGGTATCGAATTCCAGTATCATGACAACCCTATTCTGAAGTACTGCCTGTACAGTAGAAATAAAACATTTTACAGAGTATAGTAGTCAACATTTGAAGTGAAATTGTCAACAATTGCTGTTGTACAATAGACAACTCTGATGAAAGACGACAATCCACTTCAAATGTTGACTACTGTGTCTGCAAAAGAAAGTAATACAAGTTTGGAACTTTAATAATCATTCTTGGAAGCTTTGTTGTGTTTCATGTGAAAATGAACAGCATACCAGTTGGAATAATACTTGACAAGGGCAAGTAAATGATGACAGAACGTTCATTTTCACAAGAACTGTCCATTTGTATGCCGACCAAGTTTGATTTCTGCATTCTTTCAGCAGATTACAGTATTTCTGTATTGCTATTTTGTTCCATTCACATCTACCTTAATTCCAAAGTTTGACACTCTGCCAAATCGGACTAGTTTCTCGATCGCTCTCGGTTGAAAGCCTTAAAAAAAAAAAAAAATGTTGAATGATCCTGAACTCTTGCAAGTTTGTGACTGTTTCTCGCCGACATTCTCCTTTTGTACTACAAGTGCACTTTTCAGGTCATTGTGTGTATGGCAGACCGTATAGTAAACTAAGTTGTCATCTCATTTAAATTCATTTCAGCCAGCATTTCCTCTGTTTGTGCAACCACCAAGCAAAAATATGTTGCAGACAGTAATGGCGGCGTCTCCGGTGGGACTTTTATACAGTTCTTAAGGGGTACATTTACGTACCACTGTTGTTTTTTCTACCCTTGCGTGTTGATGATGACAGTTTTAGTGGTGTGGCTTGCTGCACTCATGGTTAGCGCGTCCGTGCTCTATGTTAGAGTGGATTCTGAGCACATTTGTAGTGCTACACACTGTATGAAGCAACATCAGGTCATACCGCTGATAATCAACGACACTATTTGGCCGAACTGGGCCTAGAAGTGAAATCTGTATGACTAATATGCTACGGTGTTAACTAATGCATGTACACCAAAGCAGTGTTAAACTTGCGTTTGACTCATAACGCGCTACTTTAAAAAAAAAAAATGTTTGATTTGATGATTGTTTTGATTCCGTTTCCTTTGAACCTGAGACTTTCTATCACCGTTGGTGGTACAGAGTTTTGTGTAAGCTGAATTTTATCTCACAGCGCACAAACTGTGTTTCTACATTCAGAATTATTTGAATGTGTAAAGAGTATTATGTTCACTATGCACTACTCTGTTCCATAAATCAGTTATAAACATCTGTAAGAGATTGATGCCTAATTAAGTCAGTTTAGAAAAAATAAATAAATAAACACATATAGAACAGTAATGGCAAACTTTTGGCATTTAACCACTTAATTCTTCAATGAATAATGCATAGAATGTGAAGAGATTTTTAAAAAGAGAGGAAAGAACAAGATTTGGCCTTGTGAAATGCACTTTAGGATTTGTTAGCAAGTGACTGGGATGCCCAAAATCGATGAAACGTTTGTACAATGCAGATACATTTGTGTATATATGCTGCTTTGCTTGTTCAATAAAAAAAGCTAACATTTTAAGAACGATTTTGTTGCCTTTCTATATTTTATGCTTTGTGAAGGATACAACAACAATATATCACGGTGACTTTCTTAGAAGTTAATTAAAAATAATGAATCAAAGAAAGACAAAAATGGTGCACTACAATCTGTAGCCTGTGCCAAAAAGCTTCTTTCCCTCTCACATTAAATTTAAAAGTTCCTAACTTCATAATGATGAACTAATGTGTATTTATTTTATTGTATTGTTATTTCTCATTTGTTTAGACCAGATTTTTTGGGTGTTTGATCGGGTGTAATCACAAGGTAATAAGAGAAATTGCGATATTTCTTTGTACAAGCTGGCGTTACAAAAATATATTTTAAAATAATAGCCCTTAAACCACGAAAAAAACAAAACAAACCTGGGGTCTGATTTATAAACATGGTGTACACATAAAACGGGCGGAAACATGCGTACGTCACTTCCCGCGCAAAAGTTGTGATCTACAAAAACAAAATTGACAGGAGAATGTGCGCAACTGTAAGTAAACTCTAATGCTCCAATTTGCATACTATCCATCTTAAATAGTATAAAAAAATAGAATTAAGCTGCGGTCACGCTGCACTTTTCGCCCCATAGACTTCCATTCATACGCATGCGAATGCGGCAGACCGGAAACGCAAGCTCGTGCGACAAGTTTCGCAGTTCGCTGCGTTGGAAAGTTCAAGCTTGGTGAACTCTGACCTGCGAAATTGCATCACGTGATTGCATGAGACCAATTGAAGATCAAAACATGACCTCTCTGGACAGAAATTTAAAATATGGACCAGTCACTCGCTTTTTTTTTTTTATGTCTAATCATCTTGTTTAATCCCGCCCCTTTTCACAGCGCCGTACAACAGAATTTCGCACGCACAAACTCTAGGGTGACCGCGGCATTCCAAACCATAGTATGTTGAAACGAGTATGGCAAAGGTTCCCGGATGGTTTACTATTTCCGTTTGAAATTCGAGGTGTAGAACCATTCAAACTCTAACTGCTAATATTATAAATTCGATTAGAACTACAATCTTGGGGGAAAAGTGTAAACAAACTACAAACATGGCGTACGCGCAAGACCAACCATCAAGTAGAGAGGCTTCGGTAACTTGTTTAAATGACTAATTAATATCTGGCCAACTGGAAAACATTTAAGTCAAATCTTCCGTGTTATATTTCAACTGCAACTACAATGTGAACTTCTATAAAGACGTGTTTGGCCATAAACTTCTGAATACATAATTATCCAAAGACCTGAGGAGATTTCTCTGCATGAAAGACTCGCGAATGTCAGATTAACCTGCTGCTGCATCTCTAATATGTAGGTAATTAAATATGAAAGAAATGTGGATGATGTCTCGAGATGACTGACAGGGGACATAACTAAGCAACATAACGGTCCATTATTGAGGAAGTAGTATGTCCCAAAGTTTGCATACTCTCCTGTTACATACTCAAAAGTCTTCACAAAAAAAAAGTACAGACGTTTATGACATAGTATAAGTATGCAAATTGGGACGTAGCATAAATAAACATGGGCGTCATGGTGGCGCAGTGGGTAGCACAATCGCCTCACAGCAAGAAGGTCGCTGGTTCGAGCCTCAGTTGGCATTTCTGTGTGGAGTTTGCATGTTCTCAATTCATAGGTGAATTGGGTAAGCTAAATTGCCTGTAGTGTATGTGTGTGAATGGGAGTGTATGGGTGTTTCCCAGTGATGGGTTGCAGCTGGAAGGGCATCCACTGCGTAAAACATATGCTGGATTAGTTGCCGGTTCATTCCGCTGTGGCGACCCCAGATTAATAAAGGGACTAAGCCGAAAATGAATGAATGAATAAGTAAACGTATTTAACTTAAATATTGACTTAACCACTTTAAATCATCATATATGAGCCATAATCATGAATAAATAAAATTACAATTTATCCTGATGTATTTCATAAGTCAGACCCCAGGTCCACAAGAAATGCTAGCTGTGAAAAAGTATTGAAAAAAAAATGGAGAAGTTTCACCTACACACACTTCTCTGTGATTTCAACATTTTTGCTGACACTCTCAGCTTACATCATCTCACGTCCTTCAGCCTCTCTCTCTCTACACATTACAGTGAGAACACTCAAGCTTCTGTTTATTACACACTGTAGTCTCATTATCTTACTGTTTATCTGGACATGCACTTCACAACACCACAATCTCTAGCTCACCACACTCCTCTTCCTCCCACTATCAGGAACCACAATTAAGATCGCTGCTTGAAGAAAGAAAAACTGTATTATGCATTATTTTTAAGACCTTGAGAGTTCCTTAAATACAGTAGAAGTATACAAGAGGAATTTCAGGTACCAACTGCATCATCTTACTTCTTGCTTTGCTTTATTGAGTCCAATATATCTAGACATTTCAACACTTGCCTTGAAGTCCACTTTCTCAATGAGATTTAATCTCCTTTAACCTTTGTTTTCAAAGTCAAACCTGCAGCTTTTAGACACTTTCCGTGGAAACTGAACAAATCTCTGTAAGAAAACCTGTTCGCTAAAGTATGTTTAAAATATTTAGTCTGTTCCCAAGCTGATCTCCTGTACAAGATTTATTCCCTCTTCACCTGTATTTGCCACCTTACCTGTGCAGGGCTCGCAAAAACTTTGAACCCTGAAGTCCCGGGGCTATTATTTTTTCAGTCGGGCCACCAAAATCTATCTAGATCTAGATAGATAATAGATCTAGATAGCCCATCGGACACGGTGTAGATAGATTTTGGTAGCCTCAGGGTTGTCACGATACTGGAATTAGGTACCAATCGATACTGAAGTTATAAAAACGTCCATTTCCTGCTAACATTTGAGCGCTACTGAGCACGTTCTTAAACAGCGCTGATTTGCCATTGTTTTCACGTGCTCAACAGAAATGATTTATTATTTGAAGTGTTTCAAAGTCACGTGGATCAGCTGGTTTGTCTATAAGCTGACATACGAGCGATCCGCTGATGAATCGTGGCTTTAAAACGCTCCAGTGTCCCTGTATCTGTGGTTACACTCAGTAAACAGCGGTGAGTTCGGTGAACTGATGACCTTCACGGCCAATCACAGTCATTACTGTTGAGCATGTGAACACAAAGGCAAATCAGCGCTGTTTAAGAACGTGCTCAGTAGCGCTCAAATGTTAGCGGGAAATGGACGTTTTTAAAATTTCAGTATCGATTAGTACTGAATTCCAATATCGTGCAACCCTAAGCCTGACTGAAAAAAACAACAGCCCCGGGACTTCGGGCTACCAGATTTTGCGAGCCGTGCTGTGAGTTTCTACAGCAATTCTCTCATACCTCAACTGCACTGCACTGGTGGTCAGAACCTGCCAGAATAGAGACGCTAATGCTACTTTCAGTTCTAGTAAATAGTAGTGGATGACCCAATGTAAATGCAATCTAAAATCAAAAACATACTGTACACAAGTCCATACTTGTGTCCTGTAGGTTCAGAGATGGGGCAGCTGTGAATTGAACCAAGAGCTAAGGAATTTAGAGATCAGGACAACATCTTGAACACTTCAAACCATTCCTTAACCATGTGTGCAATGTGGATCATCTTCATTATAAACCACTTCCACCAGGGACACCACTGTCATGAAGAATTGTACCTGATCTGCAATAATGATTAGGTAGGTAATGTCAAATATACATCCACATTAATGGCCAGATCCAGAACTTCACAGAAGAGCCCAGAGCATCACTTTCCTCAACTGGCATATCGTCAACTAACAAAGCATTGTGGTGCCATCACTTTCCCAGATAATTGGTATACACATACACAGCCATCAGCGTGAAGCCAAAAAAAACTTTTAGACAAGACATCATGGTCCAGTTACAATGAATGTGTGCCCGTCCTTTCAATGGTAGGGTCATCACAGGATGGTTTGATCCACTGTTCATTGTGAAACATTCCTCACATAACTTTGATTAAATTTTATATGACTTGTACCACAGTAATTCGACCCTGTTGTTGTTTGTCCCTCAGACCACTCTTAAAACTTGTACACACCACTGTGTGCTGTAAGCAACACAAAAACCTTGCCATTTCACAGATAGCACATACTGGATTATTCTATTTGAAAACTCTTAAAAATCTCTTAATGCCTAAAATTACAAAGTGTCACTGAGCTGGAATGCAGAGTATCCAAAATATGTCCATTTGCATACATTAACATACACGTTCTACTCAAGTAACAGCAGGTTTTTGCAAACGTTGAGGTACAGTCAGTGCTGCCCAGTCTTGCTCTTAGAGGGCAAACGTGAGTTTAGTCCTAACACACTTGCCTAAATATTTCTGGTAAAATAAATCATTTGGTTCGTGTGCATTTAATTGGGATTGTAACAAAACTGGAGAATCTATAGCACACGGAGGCACATGAACACGGGGAGAACACGCAAACTCCACACATAAATGGCAACTGGCCCAGCCGGGACTCGAACCAGCGACCTTCTTGCTGTGAGGCAACAGTGCTAACCACTGAGCCACCGTGCCACACTGTGCACTTCATTATTTTGTAAAAATGTATTTGTCCTTATAATCTTTAATGAAATCTCATAACCTTCCCTCCACTCTTGAAACAACTTTTCTTCACTTCTGGTCACATGGAATGCCTTTAGGGCGGAACTATCAGGGCATGTCTCGTTTCTTCTCTGCCTTTATCCATTCATCAATCTTCCTTCATTTTGTTAACAACACCCCATCTTCCAACAATCCAACTGGTTCCCAAAGAACAAAATCATTCACCGGCCTCCATTTGTTTCTAATTTCAGTACCGTTTCAAGTGGATGCACCTCACAATAGAGGAAAAAAGGACAATCTTAAATTCCATTTCATGGCGACTTTAAATTCACATTGTGTGTCATTCAAAATCCACAAAATGCTAACCAACACTTATAGTTTGGGAACTTTACCAAATAGCAAATTTGCCGACTGCTGTCATATCCGCATGTCCTGCAGAGATAACTCCAAATCAAACACACCTGAACCAGCGGGTCAAGATCTTTAAACGAGTTTTCTTCCAAGTCCACACATTCATTATGTAGTAGCACTTTTGATTGTGAGGTAGAATTGTATGGAGATCACCTCAGTTTAGGCTTGGCAGAAGAGTGCACATAAACTCCACAAAAAAAGTACATAGGTAAACAGCGGCATAAGAACAAATAAGAAATCAAGACAGTCATTTGGGACAGTGTCTTACAATTCCAAATGAAAGGTGCTGATAAAAAAATATATAAAGCAGTCTTACCAGCCTCGTGTTTCTAACATTTCTCTTGCCTCATTATTATCTGCAGACAAACAACAGTGCATGTACTTGATGTTCTGTCTGGTTCTTGAGGCACACCCTTCACACGACTTGTATTCTTAACTGCACGTTCAGGAAACCGCCACTGATATGAAGAACACATTCCTGCAAATGCTTTTATTAAGAAAACTTTACTACAAAACTACCCCTTTGCTTTCCTTCAGAAACCAAAATATCTTTTTTGTAGATGTTTTAAACCTAGCGTCTGTTTATCACTGGTGACCAGCTGATGTTGACACATATTGCAGAGATTAAGTCTGTTATTTGACAGGTGAGCAAACACTCCATTGTCCGGTGTTTCATCAGTACTAAATGTCTGCTGACAGCTTTCCTTTCACCCATAAAGGGACCAAAGGTACAATGTACACATTGGCGATTGATTTAAAGCATTTGAATTTAAATATTTGAGATGGACTTTATTTTTATTTAACATTTTTTAACCCTTGTGCGCGGTTGGGGATGTTTTCATCCACTCTGGGGGGATTTTGAGGCTTAATTTGGCCACCAATTTCTCTGTGTTTCAGCAGATGGACTGAAGTTTGGTGAAAAATCTTATTTTGACACATATTTTTTTAAAACTCAATACACTTTGGACAAATTTACTACCCTTTCATTATGTTAGTGGCGGTTTTTGCCCCATTGACTTCCATTATAACAACATTTTTTGATTGCAAAGCCTTGACACCATATAATCATGCATTCTAGATTGTTGGTTTTCCCTGTTGAGAAGAGGTAAAAATGTGTGATTTTTACTGTTGATCATCAGTTACAGTGGAAAAAAGGCTTAGTGTCTGGCTTTTATATGGAGTATAGTGTGTATGAGTGTAAGAGGGACCTTTGGACATTTACCTTGATATGTTTGAGAAAATAAAAAATAAGCACCTCAGCTCTCAAAACACAGTAAACATAGTAAGTGTATGCACGCACACTATGATTTGCTGTTTTACTCTCCATATAAAAGCCAGAAACTTTTTTGTACAGGCCTATCTAAAGGGTTAATGGTGCCAACTGATGATCAACAGTAAAAATGACAAATTTGAAAATTCTTCCCAACAGGAAAAACCACCAAAAATCAACCAAGAATGCATGATTATGTGGTGTCAAGGCTTTGCAATCAAAAAATGTGGTTATAATGGAAGTCAAGGGGGCAAAAACAGCCACCAACATAACGAAAGGGTAGTCAATTTGAACAATACACAAGGGTTAAAAATCACAACACATGCTAAAATGCAGTTTTGAGTATATGGTGCATCTATATATGAAGTTGTTAGCAAAGCACATATAAACAGTTACAATAATAGTCCCTAATAGTTTGTAATAAGAAATTCAGGGCAGCAGCCAAAACATCAGACGGGACTCAGAAAATGTTGTTCCCATAGCTCTGATGCAATCGAGAGGAAAGGTTTCAAGCAGAGAGCGAATTCTGACACAGTTCCAAGGTAAACAAGGCCCAGTCACACTAGTCTCATGCAGCGATCAAAACAAACACGCGGGCCTGACTGCGGACACGCCGTACGTAGCTTAACCCTCCTCATTCAGCAGCTAATTCCCCCTTCAGCCCGCAATAAAAGCCCTTTTCCTGATTTGAAATTCCTGGTCACCCTCATTGTGGAGAAATATGTGAAAAATAGTCAAGGTATGCGTTCGTCCCATTGCTTCCTTTTGAAATGGTGGGAATTTTGGCTGAGGTGGCGATTTAGCTTCTTCCTCTGGTGGCGGTGACTCAGTTTTACGCTCTTGGTTACGATCCATGTGCCTTTATAAAGGCGGTTTGTAAACAAGGAAGTGCTTGAAAGCATTTTCAATGAGCCTAATTGAATGTGGCCTTGTGAAGTTTGGCCAGAGGTATGGCACCGAATGAAATGGCATCTCGGGAATAAAGTGCTGCAGATGGGCCCATGAATCTGATCCGGGCCTCCTGCACTTCAGATGATTATCCGACTGACTATCCAGTTCATTTCTCTCCACTTGTGGCCTGTTCTCCTGTCAAATGACCCCAGTAACTGAGCCAGTGACGCAAAAACGAGACACTGAATCCAGACGCTTACTTATTTATGGTTTTGTGAAATCTATTGGCTGCTCATTACAGGTGCCTAATTCTGCCATTTAAGAAGAGGTAAAAAAAAAAAAAAAGATTTCTTAAAAATACACACTGTAAAAGTCATGAGAGCAAATGTTCATATGTTGCTTTAAGTTATGAAAAGTTTAACTTAATATTTTTAGTCAGTTTGATTGATGCAAGCTGAGATGACTAGAAAAGTTCATTTGATTCAACTCAAAAATTTTAAACCGCAAGATTTTTTTTATACAGTGCAGATTAACGCAAGCATAAACCCAGGCTCATTCTGATTACGTACCCCTATATACATTTCTGGAGAGCGCCAAATACGTCCCAGGAGGTACGTTTTTTTTTGCAGTTTTTGTTTTCGCGAATCCACCAGAGTCCGCTGTGTACGCTTTTTCAGATCTCAAATTTCTCTCACGAGTGCCATTCTTCCCTGCTCATCTCGTGTAAATCCACCAGAGGCCGCTGTCGACTGACTGACTGACTGACCGATCGACTGACCAATCGACTGACCCACCCTCCTCCTTCCCTAAACTCAATCGATAGTGTTTTCAGCGGCGAGAAACAAATATACACAGATTTGTACAGATATATACAGAGAAACTAGACAAACTGGTAACAGCGGAAAGGCCGTCCATACGGAGGTAAGCGGTCAGCTGGTAAGCTTGAAAAGAAACGGCATCCTGCCACCCTGGAGCGTTCGTTTTAAAGACGAAATGCAGCCATACGTACTTCTGGCTACATAATTCGCAATCTCCAGAAATGTATATAGGGCTACGTTTTCAGAATGAGCCTATGTTGTAAATAAATGTAGCTTGGGTTTGAAGTGTCTGGATTGCACCTAGTATCTTGGCATTTTATAATCAATATTGAGAAGGCCAGATTGATATTTACTGCTTTCACACTGTATGATTATTAGTTTATTGAAGCATTTATTTGTTAATAGGATTGTTAATGTTCTTAAACTTGACTTTGTTTCAAACTATACAGCCTTTGTAACAACTGACATGCAAATCAAGTTTGGTCATATTATTTTTTAAGGACAATGGGTGTGCTTGCTTGGTAAACGTTGACAGTTCAAGTGGAGCACTTATATAATCATCTTATGCAGGAGTAAAGTTTATGACCGTGTTCTCCTTTAACCCCTATTGACCTTATTCTGCGATGCGGAAGTGTGCTTATTTTTGCGATTGTTTTACAACTTCCGTTTAAGTCGCCTATGGGAGATATGACTAGGAATAATAAATGGCAGAAAAACGGTCAAACTACTTGCTCTACAAACAACTGTGTTCATGACTACACATCAAAAGTAGAACAATATAATAAGACAATATCAGTTTGCAACATCAAGCAGCAGAACGAGCCTTTTTTAACATCTTAAAATCAATGGAAGTGAATGAGATCGGAAGTATCATACCAAAAAGATTCCAATGGCGGCGCCCGCTCGTACATGAAAAATAAGGTCAATAGAACCACCAACACCAATAACAACATTCGCAGTGACAGTCTGTTTCATGGCATGCATATATTGCAGGATAATTAAATAATGTTTCGTTTTGTTGCAATCTTAATTACAGAATAATCCCAAGCACTTCTGGAAAGCATGAAAAAAAACAAAAAAACAAACAAACAAAAAAACAAGAGAGTTGACTTGAAACTGTAAGGTCAAAAACTTCTAGATATAAGTCAGAAAGTGGGAGGCAGATGTAAGACTCCTACATCAGTGGGGACAAACCTCAGCACTTCTGGCATGTGAACTGATTTTATTCCTAAATTATTATTTTTTCCCGGACATAAGTTAACATCAAGTGGGCCTGTCACGATATCTATTTATTTGTTGTATGATATATTGCACCAAAATATATTGCGATAAACGATATTATTGTCATTTTAAGATGATTTTATCCCACTCATTATATAATGCCAAAATGACAATATGATATCATCACGATGCGAGTACACTCTTCCAAAGAACACATCATATTTCATTCTTAAGAATATTTCATTTAATTATAGTCATTTTAACAGTTTAATAATGAGGCATTGGAGTCAGAATGTGAAAACGCATATCCTAAATAAATAATAATAAATGTAAACAAGGTAAAAAGTAACTGCGATATCTGCTACCAGATCTATTTTCAGCTGTCAGACACCCACATGAAAATATACTATAGTAATTTATAGTAAATACTATAGTGTTTTTTTAACCATACTGACACTGACACCTCCAACAGAGATCGAGATGCTGCACAATCAGCTAAAATGTTGCTAGAATTTTTATGTATGGGAAATATATTTCACACCAAATATGATTGAGGTCATGTCCATGTGTTGTGCGATAAGTCCTTATATTGATTATTGTGACAGGCCTAACATCAAGTGGTGAGGCTACATAAGAGCAAATGTGGTACTGGCCATTTCAGACTACCATTTGCTGTATTACCATCTGTATTATGTATGTACAGTACTCTGAAAAAGTCTTAGGCCACTAGTATTTTCACCCCAAAAAAAAGGTTTAAAGTCGGTTATTTCTATATTTTTCTGTTGCATGTCAGTTTGAAATATCAATTTACATTTCCAAACATTATTTTTGTCATCAATTGTAATTATACAGTGAAATTATTGTCTGAAAACAGCCAGTGCTCCACACAGAAATCTGATCTGATCATCATCCAGCCTGTCTGGAATGATATAAAGAAACTGAACAAACGTTGGCAAAATCTCTAAGATGCTTCAAAAGTCCTACCTGTAAAGCTACAGCACTGTTCAAAGTTTTAGGCACTTAAAAATGCTGTTTGTCATGTAAACATTCTGTAAAATGAGGATGCTTTCAAAAATAATGCATTATTACATTTTATTTATCATTCACTTTCCTTCGGCTTAGCCCCTTTATTCATCAGGGGTCACCACAGCAGAATGAACGTCCAACTATTCCAGCATGTTTTACACAGCGGATGCCCTTCCAGCCGCAACCCAGTACTGGGAAACACCCATACACACTCTCATTCACTACGGCCAATTTAGCTTATTCAATTCACCTACACCGCATGTCTTTGGACTGTTGGGGAAACCAGAGCACCCAGAGGAAACCCACGCCAACACAGGGAGAACATGCAAACTCCACACAGAAATGCCAACTGACCCAGCCGGGGCTCGAACCAGCAACCTTCTTGCTGTGAGGCGACAGTGCTAACCACTAAGTCACTGTGCCACCAAATTTTATTTATCAATTAAATTATATTAACTAAATCCAATCCACATTTGGTTGGACCACACTTTGCATTTAAAACACTTGCCCATAGTTATTTTATAACTAAATGATTATATAAATCCAACCAAAATCCCTGGGATATTTTACATGTAAAAAAATAAGTGAGTTATTTATTTATTTTTTAAATCTATTGACTTTGTTGGTATGACTTTAGCCTCATTTAGCTAGCGCTAGCCAGTTTTATTTACTTTTCATTGAAAGCACTTGGTAACACATATCTTCAGATCTGCGCTTGGTGTTATGCCATGTTTGGTTTTGCTAAACCTCTGAAAACACATACCTGATGAAAACTTGCTTACATCTATTCTGTTTTGTCCAGTTTCTACCTGAAACGTGTATGTTCGTGCTACTTGATACCTTTTCAGTTACCTACAAACGACACAAGGCTGTTTATGTTTGATGCTTATCAGATTAACCTGATAATAGCTACTGTTATTAGCTGTCAAAATTTGCATCCCTATTTTTATGTCATGGATATTGTATATGTTTGCTTAAAGGAGTACGAAAAGTACTACCTTCTGATAAAATATCTAGCTTTGCTACTGATCAGCATGAGCTAAATACCTCACTTTCTATCTACCGAGAGTCTGAGAAGGGACAATCCTAAATGCTAACATAAAAAATAAACGAGAAGCCTGTTTTTTTTTACCTACAGCCAAAACCAGAAGAAATCAATATTTCATTGTCTCTCCATCACA
>CAIGQV010016226.1:3580527-3598993 GCA_903798115.1 Danio jaintianensis | reverse complement strand
GGCCCATGAACATTTCCTGCTTGTTATCAAACTATTTCATAACTGTAACAATTCATCAATAACTTCATGTTAAAACAGCTATCATAACATTATTTATCAATATGTGGCTCTTTTTGGATTCTCGGAAGCTACGGAAATTAAAAATGTAAAACAGGAAATACGTTGGGAGCATTGTTTTTGTTTACATCCCTCAAAATGGTCTATATATATACACACACACACACACACACACATATATATACATATACATATATATATATACATATACATATACACATATACATATATACATATACATATACACATATACACATACATATATATATACATACATATATACACACACACACACACACACACACACACACACACACACATATTAGGATAAATGAGTACAATGGCGAGACGACCTTAATTTCCATGTGTTTTTATTAGATTTTGTTTTCTTGTTAAATGTGTGTATTTGTTTTTCTTCAATGGAAGTCAATGGTTCAACCACTTGAGGGGGATTAAATGTTCATTTTTGGGTGTACTATCCCTTTAAATGACAATTAATAAAAAGTTTAACATCAATTTTGTTTATAAGGCCCTGTGAAAAAAATACATGAACTAAAAATGTTTCTATAGCACTATTTGTTATACAATAATAATAATAATAATAATAATAATATTTATCTCAACATTTACTAATGCATTAATACAAATCAAAAGTAATATTAGTTAACGAAGTGTGAGCTAATGTGAACAAAGTTATATTACATAATATTAACAGACATTTAAAAATTTTAAATATATAAAATAATAAAAATATTTTCACTTTTTTTGTTAATAATTTGAATAAAAGTTCAAAAGGTGAAACAATATTGATCCAGGGGGCACTGTACTGTGTGTGTGTGTGTGTGTGTGTGTGTGTGTGTGTGTGTGTGTGTGTATGGGGACTCACAGAGCTGCCCATGTGTGCCAGCGCCTCTTCTGCCCGCTCCACCTTGGAGCTCTTGGTGCTGATGGAGAAAGCCCTCACTATATGACTGCAGAACTCCACTGATATCCCACAACTCTGCACAACAACAACAACATCATCATCATCATCATATCATGGTTATGAACATGCAAGAGATATTCATGGGCAATTCAAAACACAGTGAATAATTATGTATTATTATAACTTTTAGAATGTCTTAACTAACATCACTAGCTATGTTTCATGTGCATTTTGGAATATTGCATAAATAACCCCTGGATGGAAACACCAAGATGTGCATAAATTTTGAAAATGCGCATTAAAAATTATGAGCACAACTGAGTAGCATAAACTTTTTATCTCATAAGAAAAAATGTGCATAAACTGCAATGGAAACGCTTTTACCGGAAAAAAATGTGATTGATAAAAATCGCATCAATGGGCAAACCAGCGGGCCCCAGTGGTTCAGTATTATTATAATATTTTTTTTCCTTTTGATATTTCCGTTTTTCCTTTTGATATTTGCCACCAGTTTATCAGGAAGTGACGATGTCTTTGACTTGTTGGATGGAAATGCTGCATTACTCGCAAATCTTTTATGCCATATTAATAAATTAAATGGGCGTCACGGTGGCGCAGTGGGTAGCACGATTGCCTCAAAGCAAGACGGTCACTGGTTCGAGCCTCGGGTGGGCCAGTTGGCATTTCTGTGTGGAGTTTGCATGTTCTCCCTGTGTTCGCGTGGGTTTCATCCGGGTGTTCCGGTTTCCCCCACAAGTTCAAAAACATGCGCTATAGGTGAATTGGGTAAGCTAAATTGTCCGTAGTCGAGTGATCGGCATGACCCACGGCGCATGCCTTGCGTGTTGCCGTGCATTTATACTTCTGCGCGCTATTTGTGTACCGAAACACTTCCGAAACGCTAGCTGGCAGTAGGTGTTTATGTTCCTCTGTGTCAAGTTTCTTCGCTGGCGTTTTGTTTTTTCTGAACGCTACCTTAATGTACAAGTAGCTCAAACTCGCTCATTTTGAGGCGGGAACTGGCGGACGTGCAACAACTTTAATCATGAGGTAAACACAAAACAACAGTTTCCATCTGGAGCTACTTCACTGGACTCCACACTTGTAAACACTCGCTCCATCGGGCTCGCGTGGCTCTCACCCCCCGCCTACACTCATCAGCGCTACCAAGCCGACCAATCACAGAGCTTGCGCTACGCGTCGTTGCGACGTGTAGTTACATTTTTTGAGAGGTGCGCGTCATTTTCAGATTTTAATTTTAGACTACAAGGGCAAACTATTTTTGTTTTCTTAATGGCATGCACAGATGAATCTTTCACCACAAAACTAGCAATGTGAGCTAACAAAATCAATATGGTTAGTTTTGATTTCATGTGTACTTTAAAGATGTTATAGTTGATTTATTTCCAAACATAAACATTATAAAATACCCAAGATACTGGCTGAAAATACTCTATCAATTAATTTTGGAAACATTTTTGTTTGCTACTATGCAAGTCAATTTGCAACATTCTTCAAAGTATCTTCTTCTGCGTTCAACAGAGAAAAGAATCTCATAAAAGTTTGGAACCACTTGAGAGTGAGTAACCTTTACTTTTGTGTGATTAGTCTGATGGGTCAGTATCAGATTTGGGACTCACCATGACCAGGTTGACCAATGAGACGGCGTTGAGGCTGATGCTCCAGAGCCACATGACCCCGAACATGTTGATGAGGATCATGGCGATGGTGAAGCAGACGAGCACCGCCGACCAGAGCTCAAAGCCCAGCAGAACCGCCGTTACAATGAAGATGGCGGACAGAGACACGCCAAGGTTCAGTGCGGTGTCGGAGACGATGGTCAGATACTGCTCGTAGAAGACGTAAAACACACTGCAGATGAGGAGAAAACAGCAGTTTACACACCGATGACACTGGAAGATGTTCAATCTGAAATTCAAACTGCTAGAAAACATTACAGTAGAAAAATCGTTACGTCAATGGGAAGTCCCCATAAAGATAGCTCTGTGTGTGTGTGTGTGCAAAATTATTAGCCCTTCTGTGAAATCTTAATTCTGCTTTAAATATTTCCCAAGTGATGTTTAATGGAATTTTTTTTTCAGTATTTCCTATAATATATTTTCTTCTGGAGAAAGTCTTATTTCTATTATATTGGCTGGAATTAAGGGGCAGCACGGTAGCGAAGTGGGTAGCACGTTCGCCTCACAGCAAGGTCGCTGGTTCGAGCCTCGGCTGGGTCAGTTGGCGTTTCTGTGTGGAGTTTGCATGTTCTCCCCGTGTTCGCGTGGTTTTCCTCCGGGTGCTCCGGTTTCCCCCACAAGTCCAAAGACATGGTATAGGTGAATTGGGTAGGCTAAATTGTCCATAGTGTATGCGTGTGAATGAGTCTGTATGGATGTTTCCCAGTGATGGGTTGCAGCTGGAAGCATCCGCTGCGTAAAACATATGCTGGATAAGTTGGCGGTTCATTCCGCTGTGGCGACCCCAGATTAATAAAGGGACTAAGCCAAAAAGAAAATGAATGAATGAATGAATGGCTGGAATAAAACCTATTTTGATTATTATTATTATTATTAATAATAATTAAGGTCAATATTATTAGCCCCCCTACAAAATGATACATAAATATATATATTTTTTCTCTCCCCACTTTAAGCTCAATACTAGTATCTTGCAAAAAATAAAATTTCATTAATTAAATTGGCAAAAAAAATTAAACATCACTTAGGAAATATATATTTATTTATTTATTTAATTTTGTTTACAGAAGGGCTAATAATTTTATCATACATTATCATAATTACCATAAATGTTACAAAATAAAATATCCAAGCTTTCATAATTTAAACATCTAAACTTCTCAGGATTTAATCTGTTTTTTTTTTTTTACATTAAAATAAAATCTTACATTAACACATTGAAAATGACAACACTAGGTGTCTATTTATTCAATACTCATTTATTGTTTTGTTTTTTTAAATACTACTATTAAATTAATAACCCTTTACCACTTTATTATGGTAAAAGTATAGCATTTATAAATAAATTCATCAACAATTAAATACATATTTGGTAAGAAAATAACAACAAACATTAAATATTTAATCTGCTATTTTACATATTGCAGCAACAACTCAACATATTTATCAACTTCTACAACCTAGTTATTTTTAATAATGTTATTATTAATAACAAAATATAACGAGGGGTAAAAAAAACCTAACATTTATAACTGTATTGCCATGTTTAAATGATAATGTATTAATTTCATTTATTAAAAAACAATACTGAATAAAACTAACAAACCATTTATGCATTTTGGTATGTCACACACTTCCTCTAAATGAGATGTAATAAAGAACCAACCTTTTCTTACACTTAAAAGATTACATTCCCCACAGAAATGGTATTTAAAGCCTGCTTAGACGTATGGAGAGTCTTTCCTCAGTAGTGTTTGTTCCGTAATTTCTGACCCTCGCCAAGACACGCTTGTTTGCACTCATGTTTATGATACATTTGCGCAATGTCAACACCTTTTATGGAAGTATGAGTTCTGCTTTCCGGAATCTGCCATGTGACTTTAACTTTCAAAGCAAACCATTTAGTCAACATCAGCAAACTTGAAAATAAAAAGCGAAAGAACCCAAATCTTGCTTCAGTCATTATGTGTTTACCTGTAAGGGAAGACTCTGTAGCTCTTGTCGTGTGTGCTGATGGTCTGTGTGATGTTGTCTGTAAGCTCTCTGGCCATCTTCATGGCATTAATGAAGTCAGAGGAGTTTTTCAGGATGGTGTGGTAACTCATGAAGTATGTGGCGCCCACATCAGTGTTGTTGTCTTTGAGATCCACGGCAGAGCTGTACGCAGCATGACCACTGCACAAAACACACAAACAAACACTCAATACAGCGTTCCCAAATACAGTACCTTTTGGGACAGTATGGAAAACGCAAATAAAAAAAAGAAAGTAGTGATTTCTAAATTTACTTTGACTTGTATTTCATTGCAGACAAAACAATAAACATTACTTAATGTGGTCCTCATGATTTTTATTTTTTATTTATTTATTTTTTCAAAATAAACAAGGGCCAGCACTGTGGCGCAGTGGCTAGCACAATCGCTTCACAGCAAGAAGGTCACTGGTTCGAGCCCCGGCTGGGTCAGTTGGCATTTCTGTGTGGAGTTTGCATGTTCTTCCTGTGTTTGCGTGGGTTTCATCCGGGTGCTCCGGTTTCCCCCACAAGTCCAAAGACATGCGCTATAGGTGAATTGGGTAAGCTAAATTGTCCGTGATGTATGTGTGTGAATGAGTGTGTATGGATGTTTCCCAGTGATGGGTTGCAGCTGGAAGGGCATCCGCTGTGTAAAACATATGCTGGATAAGTTGGCAGTTCATTCCGCTGTGGCGACCCCAGATTAATAAAGGGACTAAGCCGAAAAGAAAATGAATGAAAAATAAACACGCACTTCAATTTTGGTTCTTGCAACACATTTAAAAAAAAGTTGGGACAGGAGCAGTTTAGGGCTAGTAATCAGGTAAACTGGTTAAATAATGATGTGATTTGAAACAGGTGATGTCAACAGGTGATTATAATTATGATTCAGTACAAAAGCAGCATCCAAGAAAGGTCTAGTCCTTTAGGAGCAAAGATGGGCAGAGGGTCACCAGTTTGCCAACAAATACGTCAGAAAATTACTGCAATTATTATGTATAGTTTTATTATTATATTATAATAATATAATAAGTTATTATTATTATTATAATTATTGAAAACGATACCAGTACTTGACTGGCCTGTCTGCAGTCTCGACCGGTCTCCAATAGAGAATGTTTGGTGCATTTTATAGCGCAAAATGCGACAACGAAGACCTTGTACTGTTGCCCACCTTAAGACTTGTTTGCAGGAAGAATGGGCCAAAATTACACCTGAAACACGTCTTTTAAGTGTTGTGAAAAGGAATGGCAACATTACAAAGTGGTGAATGCTTTACTGTCCCAACTTATTTTGAAATGTGTTGCAAGAACCAACATTGGAATACATGTTTATTTAAAAAACAAAACAAAAAAACTATAAAAAATCATGAGGAACACATTAAATAATATTTGTTGTAATGAAATACAAGTCAAAGTAAATTCAGAAATCACTACTTTCTCTTTTTTATTTGTGTTTTCCATACTGTCCTAACTTTTATTGATTTGGGGTTGTACTCATAGCGTCTAAAAGAGCTTCATTCGTCATTTTCAACGTAGTATAAATGATATTTAAAAGTAATGGTAATCTTTCAAAAAGAAAATGAAAATCTTCCTGATTAAGGTGATTAATAATGTTTAAAGTGCATAAATTTGGTGCCAAGAATACATAATGCAATAATAAACGCAATAAATGCTGCATGTCTGCAGAAAGCATTGAAACATTGTACTTTGCTACTAGGTGGACAGATAAAACCCCACCAGCCCTGAATTCAGAAAAACTCTCGAACGGTGATTGCATTATTGGCAAATGCTTTCAATTTTTGTGATGCATAATTTACATAAAATGGTCACTAAAATAAATCATAGTGGTAAAACGTGGTAAATGTGCTCAGCAGAAAGTGTTTAAACGTACCCTTTTCCACATTTGATATTGGGGTTGTCTGAGAGAAACATGGGGAGGAAGTGCATGAATTCAGTGCCGTTCGGCCTCCGTTTCCCACTAGAGGTCATTGGTCTGCAGTGTACGCAGCTCTTGTCCACCACTGACGGACAGAAAACATCACAATCACTCAACTGACAATAAAACTAACAAAAACAATGTTTCATCCAAAGAGAAACACTGTATTACCACATTTAGTCATACAGATGTCAGACAGGTAAATGATTTTGGGGTAAACTACTCCTTTACAAACCAATTTTGATGCCGAAGTGATTTGATCGTCACATCAAGAAAATAAAAATCTTGTTTCCTCTGAATTCATAATTATTTTATGATATTTTATTTTATTAATTGAGTTTAAGTAAAACGCAATTTGGTTCTGTAATCTGCTGACATTTCTTCTAATGTTTAATAATAAAAAAAACCCAATTGGTTAAAATATTAAAATATGTCATTGTTTCTTACTTGTTTAAATTTTAAGACAACACAAAACCAATGTTTTCACTTCAGAAAAGTTAAGAAATCAAGATTCGCTGGTATAACCCTGTCATCAAAACATTGATTAAAAAAAAACATTATTTGAAATTTGGGTCCCACTTTACAATAAGGTTTCATTAGTTAATGTTAGTTAACGTACTTACTAACTCAAACTAAGTATGAACAAGTTTGGCGCCGTTTTGTGAATGAATAATATGTAGGAAGTCTATGCTTTATTCAGTCAATTTAGTTTCTGTCAGCTTGTGACTGAATACTGCGCAGGTTATACTCTAACGGCTGTTTTCGTTTGTCAGCCTTGCGTCTAATTAAAGATTTAATAAATTATTACAGCTCAGAACAATGTTTTGTGGTAAGTAGCCGTGTAATAAGCCAGACAAAGTACATCAAAGACAGTTGTTTTCATAGAATAAAGTCCTTGAGTCTCCACTTTGAGTCAAGCTGCTGATAAACATTTTGTTAAAACCTTTCCCTTACATAATGCACTGAGTTAACATGAACCAACAACGTACAACTTTATTTCCATTAACTAACGTTAGCTAACATGAACAAATACTGTAATAAATGTACTGTTCATTGTTTGTTCATGTTAGTAAATACATTAACAATAACTAATACAACCTTATTGGCTAACACTTTAGCTTAGGTCACAATTCACTGTATTAACAAAACATTAACTAACAGTACTAGCTAAATAAACTGCTAATTAGCTGTTTATTAGTAGCTAGCAAGGTAGAAGTTGGGTTTAGGTTTAGGGATGCAGAATAAGATCATACTTTATAACAACTAATGAACAGTTAATACCTTAATAATAGGCAGGTAATATGCTAGTAGTTAATAGCATGAATTGTGACCTAAACTAACGTGTTACCCCTTATTGTGTAACCAAACTTTTGCACAAAATGTTAACAGATGTTTATAGCATAAAACAAACAAAGATTTTATGCAACCATTCAGTACAATCCAGAATGTTCAAACTGAGAATGTTCATTTTTCCCACACCTGTAGGTTTATAAAGAGCCAGGAGCAGTGTTGATTCTACGGACAATGGTTTACCTGAAGCATTACAGAAAGCTCCTGTGCTGTTGTAATATCTGCAGCAGGACGACTGCGGCTTCACCCAGTCAAAGTAGTCATCCAGCCAGGACGAGGGTACATTACTGATCCTAGAGCTAAAATCATCACACAAAACATCAGCATACTGACCTGAAAGTGCTTATTCCAAAACCGAAAGCATGTTTTACAGGAATTTCCTACACATAATCAATGCATTTATTCACAGTTATGACAGTAAATTGTAATAAACTAAAGCCATAAAAAAAAATCAACTGGCCACTTACAATAAAATATATGCATCAAAGAGTCTGCATTTAATGTAATTTACCAACATTATTTTCTTTATATACAAAGTATTAAACGCATATGTCTACTTTAATGTTTCAAGTTTTGTAAAAATTAAATGTCAAAATATGAGTGAAATAATGTTCCATTGTCTTTTAGCGTATAAAGCCTGGTTTATACTTCTGCGCCGAGTGATCGGCATGACAAACGGCACATGCAATGCGCATAGCCGTGCATTTATACTTCTGCACGCTGTTTGTGTTGCTCTGCAATAACACTTCCGAAACGCTAGCTAGCAGTAGGTGTTTATCTTCCTCTGTGTCGAGTTTCTTCGCTGGTGTTTTGTTTTTTCTGAACGCTACCTTAATGTACAAGTGGCTCAAACTCGCTCATTTTGAGGTGGGAACTGGCGGACATGCAACAACTTTAATCATGAGGTAAACACAAAACAACAGTTTCCATCTGGAGCTCCTTCACGGGACTCCACACTTGTAAACACTCGCTCCGACGGGTTCGCGCAGCTCTCACCTCCGCCCACACTCGACAGCGCTACCAAGCTGACAAATCACAGAGCTTGCGCTACGCGTCGTTGCGACGTGCAGTTACATTTTTTGAGAGGTGCGCGTCAGTGTCGCCGACGGCCACGGCGAGGGCTATGCGACCACGCGCAGGCTGCGCCGTAGCATACACGTGCGCTTGACGCAGAAGTATAAATCAGCCTTCAGACATTTATGTAAAATAGTATGTATGTATATATGTATATGTATATAGACCAGTGTTTCTCAACCACGTTCCTGGAGGACCACCAGCTCTGCACATTTTCCATGTCTCCTTAACCAAACACACCTGATTCAGATCATCAGCTCATTCGCAGAGACAGAAAGACCTGGAATGGGTGTCACAGACAAAGGAGACATCTAAAACATGCAGTGTTGGTGGTCCTCTAGGAACGTGGTTGAGAAACACTGATATAGACCATTTCAATGTGGTCATGTCATTGGCCCATGAACATTTCCTGCTTGTTATCAAACTATTTCATAACTGTAACAAGAGGCAATTCAATCATAACCTAATGTTAAAACAGCTATCATAACATTATCAATATGTGGCTCTATTTGGATTCTCAGAACCTATAGACCTTTTTCTTGGCTGCTGCATGGAGGGCACCATAGCGACCAGCGTCTTCCGGTCGAATGCTTAGAACTTCTGTTTACAGCGTTTAAAACTGGTAATTTGCGATTCGAAAATGGGTTTCAATAACGTTTTGAGTGGATTACGGAGTGTTTTTGTGACACAACTTTGAAAGGTGTGTGTGTTAAAGCCGTTATAATCTGTCAGATGTGGTTCAAGCGCATGAAACTTAACAGGTATGCAAGTCAAGCAATTTACAAAAATGACCAATAGAAGTCTGTTACTGATACTCTGCTGGCTGATTTGCATGTTGATTCTAATCGGGAGCCCTTTATGTTTCATATAGTTCGTTTGTATTGTGTAATATTTACCACGGTATGTGTTTTTCTGTCATTTCAAAACGCCACTTTATTTTCACTTTGTGACACTTAATCAATGTGTTAGTGGGACAGTACAGTAGACTACGTGTGCGTGTCAAACATTTTGGTGAATTACATTTGTTTGGGCTGGTTATATATTTGAAAGAAAGAAAATGTTGACTTTAGCGATGACGAGGCTTCATTTAAACGGCACAAGATGCTGTCTGACAACGAGGGAAAAATACCTCGCAGCAGTTGTTTTCCATCCTATTAGATTACATTTTTTTAAATGATCAGTCCAGGAGGTGGTGCTGATCGACAACAGGATTAGTTCAAAGACGTTAAAAGCAAATAAAATAGATTAAAACTATCGTTTCAAAGCTGTCCAAATGTGACTGTTTATACACATCGGCTGCCGATCGGAAGTTCTTAGCATTCTCCTTGCGCATACACGCAAAGCATAATGGGTAATTTTGCGTTCTAAGAAAAAGGTCTATAGAAATTACAAAAATGCAAAACAGGAAATACATTGGGACCGTTGTTTTTGTTTACATCCCTCAAAATGGCCTATATATTAAAAACCATTTGCTGACAATCCAGCAAAACATATCAGAATAGTTGAACATATGGTTGAAAATATAGCGGCAAAAGCATAAAATGTAAAATTATAATTAATTATTATTAATAAATTAGCATAATAATTATCCTGGAGAGATTATACTATTATACAGGCAACTATCTGAACTACTGTTGTAACACTAAACATTTTACTGGGAGTACATTTTTGGTAAATCATGATAAAAATGTATAATAGTCACCATTTCTTGCTAAGAAAACAAATAATAATAAAAATGCACAATTTAATAGAAAAAATATATAAAGCTGTATTGCACTTTTGCTACTTGTCAAAGCAAGAAACTATACAGACATAAAAATTATACAAATAAAAAGGATTACAATTAAACTGATGTTAAATATATGATGATTGAAAGTAAAAGCATCACTCACTAGTTGCTCATTAGAGAAGCAGTGTAAATCTGCTGGACCAGAGAGTCGTTGTTGCAGCCGACTCCACCACACACTGCGTTCTGGCCCTCAAACGTCTTATAATCATGGCCGTCTTCAACCACGAAGTAAACTGGCGGCCCGGTGTGCAGATACTTGCTCAGATTCCCAAAGTAATTCAGCACATATGAGTCCTGAAACAGCAAGAGGAAGACGATTCATTCACAGGATCTCCACAACGTAGGCATGATGGGTATACAAAGCAGACAACATTTGTAGTGGATCAAAAAGGTTTTTCAAGATGGTCCTAAGGCAAGAACGCAAGCAAAATACCAATGATTGGTCAAATTTGGATAACCTAGGAAAGCAACGCAAATGCATGTCACATAAAATAATTTAAATCACACCTTCACAAACATCAACTATTACTGCAATACTGATCATTTTTCAAAACTGTCAATAAACACTCACATCAGGCATGGATAGCGTCTGCTCCAGTCCAATCTCCACTTTATTAACAACGGCTATACTGAAGGACAGCATTCCCACAAACACAGCAACCTGCAGAAAAGACAATCCACAGGTAAGAAAAAAACCTGATAGATTCTATGATAGAATTAACTTGTAAATACTTGATGTACACTGGTTATTATGCATTATGTTAGGGTTATCTCCTGTACACCTACCACCAGAGGGCGAACCCAGTCCTTCAGGATGAAAGGAGCATATATTTTCTTGAAGAAGCGGAAGAGACAACCTTCAGATTTCTCTTCTTGTCCATCAGATAACTTCACACAGCACAATATATCACTCCGATTTGCCTGGAGAAAAAACAAAAGTATATCAATTTAATAAAAAATAAAAATGCTAATAAATAAAATATTACCCACCCTTATATATTTTTTATGTAGTTTCATTTTTCTGTTATCATTTTGGATTTTTTTTTGTTAATTTTTAGGGAAAAAAAAAAAAACATATTAACATAAAAAACATTTGTTTTGTACTAAAACAGTTTCTCTCAGGAACTTTAGGATGAACGTGCCCCCACTAAACCCATTACATGTGCGTGTATGCGGATAAAAAAAAATGGTTGATGGAAGCACCAAGATGCGTGTTAATTTTGAAAATGCGCATAAAAAACGTATGCGTATAACTGAGTAGGATAAACCTTTTATTCAATAAGAAAAAATTCGCAAAAACTACGATGGAAACACTTTTACCGAACAAATTCCAGTATGAGCATTAAAAAAAGTCATGTGATTTTGTTATGAGATCATGTGATGATAAAAATGTGTGTGAAGGGACAAACCAGCAGGCTGAGCGCATTGTAAAACATCTGAAATGTTGTTTTGGTCATTCTAAAACACCGTAACCGTTTCAGTATTAGTGTTGTTATATTATTAATGACCTCCAGAATTGTCAAGAGCGTCTGTGCTCTGCGTCTCATGCCTTCAAACGCCACCACGTGTTCATTGCATGTCGGCATTTGTCTTCTGAGGCACAAGTAACTTATTAAACAAAGAAAAGACCCACGCAGCTTCTCCTACCTCAGTAAATTCTGTGTTTTCTCTTGATATTTGGCGCCAGTTAATCAGGAAGTGGCGATTTTGTTGTCTTTGACTCATTGGATGGAAACACTGGAATATTACATAAAAGACGTGCGAATACAGCAGTTTTGCGCATAAGTTTAATTCGCATCTTTGGATGGACGCATAGCTATTGTTAGTTAACAGGCTTTCTTTCTTACACCCCTATCTATCACCACCAGGTGTGTAGATATTAATTGCTTGACCAAGCTGTTTTTGCTCTAAGCACTCTGGAAATTGGAGAGATATTTTTTTAATTGATATTATTATTATAATTATTATTATAATAACCTTTATTTTACCAGGAAAGACACATGGAGATTAAAAATCTCTTTAACAAAAGCGTCCTGGCCAAGATTAGGCAGTACACATATCACATGGGTCTAACAGACAACAAACAAAAAACAATAAAGAGTTAACATGAATCACACATTGACAAACAAACTATTCAAACATCTACAAGCCTGTGTTTCAATTTCTAAATCATTTATACTCTTTTTAAAAGCATTTAGTGAAATCAATTCCTTAAACTGCAACTTTGTTTGTAGATTATTCCATGCAAAAGGTGCTGCGTATTTAAAAGCCTTTTTTCCCCATCTCAGTCCGCACTTCAGGAGCAGACAGTAAAGAAATATCCTGTGACCGAAGACCATAGTTAAGGACAGGTTTTTTACAAATGTAATTCTGGAGATATGATGGGAGTAAACCCAATATAGATATGTCAATGCTTGAACCTATGAATGGACAAAGCAGACCAACCTACCCTCGTATACAACACACAATGATGAGTGAAGGATTTCAAAGTAGTTATAAATATAAGTGCACCATGGTAAACAGTATCCAATGCATGCAGACTCTGAGATGAAGCATGCATATAGATAACATCACCGTAGTCCAATATCGACATAAAAAGAAGCTGGTTGATGCAACATTTAGCATAAAAAGAAAGGCAGTTCTTAATTGTTAATTCTCTTAATTGCTTTTTTTCCTATTAGATATTGAAAAAAATGGCACATTTGGTTTGATTATTTCCGGTTTCAGCAGACTAAAATGTGGTTAAATGCATTATGCCAATGTTTTATTTTAAACAAACTGTCATTTAAGGGTAAAATTCTTTCAAATGTATTCATTTCTTGACAGGTACATCATAAAGATGGTTAAAAAAAAACCTGTGTCAGTGTAAAAAATATTGAAATGTTTTTCAATGATTTTACAGGTTGCTCTGAATTACCACCGTATTATCAAATTCACTTCATAATTACTATTTTGTTTTTCCATAATTACTGTTTTTCTAAGATCCTCAACCTTTCCGTCCTCCCACAGGTAGGCGTGTGTGACCTTTGCCCTCTCACCTCTTGTCTCTTGATGTCGAGGCCCAACAGAGACACAAAGCAGCTGATCTGCAGGAGGAAGTCAATAAAGATGGCCAGACCAGCGAACAGAGAGAACGTCCTAACCGCAGGCATGGTGGACAGAGCACCTGCAGACACACACACACAATGGAATTCAGGAAATGAGAATCAATCCACCTTTCTTTCACTTCTTTGTCATATCAAATGAACACATTGTTTACATTACAGGACCCTGAAGTGTCTTTAAATGCACAACTTTGATGGATGACATTTTCAACTGAAACATGAAGAATGGGTGGGGGATATTATGTAGCACCTCCCCTTTTTAAAAACACCCAACAGGGTTTGTTGAGCTAAAGCGCATTGACTCATGATGGCCACAGTCTCTGATAGCAATTCTGTCAAACAGTTTCTCTGTAAAAAAAAAGATTCAGTGCAACTACTATGGCCAATTTAGCTTATTCAATTCACCTGTGGGGGAAACCGGAGCATCCGGAGGAAACCCACGCCAACACGGGGAGAACATGCAAACTCCACACAGAAATGCCAACTGACCCAGCCAGGACTCGAACCAGTGACCTTCTTGCTGTGAGGCGATCATGCTACCCACTGCGCCACCGTGACACCCTCTGGAAAATTTACAACTAAAAATATTAACACTGATTTAAGTCTGTTAAAGTATTGGCCATGTGCCCAAATGTTTCTTTCAATACTGAACATTAAGAATAGGAATAAGCTATTGTTTATCAAGAAAAGTATATGTGTGCAACCTTTTCACTTATTAATTCAGTTTATTTCCTCAATAATTAATTTATTTTTACTTTGATGCTGCTATGAATATAAATATAGGCCTATATTATTTGTTATATGTGAATGTTCAAGGAGTGGCGCAGTGGCTAGCGCTGTCGCCTCACAGCAAGAAGGTCACTGGTTCGAGCCTCGGCTGGGTCAGTTGGTATTTCTTTGCATGTTCTCCCCGTGTTCGCGTGGGTTTTCTCCGGGTGCTCCGGTTTCCCCCACAAGTCCAAAGACATGTGCTATAGGTGAATTGGGTAAGCTAAATTGTCTGTAGTGTATGTATGTGTGTGTGAATGAGAGTGTATGGGTGTTTCCCAGTGATGGGTTGCGGCTGGAAGCGTATCCGCTGCGTAAAACATATGCTGGATAAGTTGGCAGTTCATTCCGCTGTGACGACCCCTGATTAATAAAGGGACTAAACCGAAAAGAAAATGAATGAATGAATGTTCCAGCATGAGTAAAAGTCTTTATTTTCTCATATTATCTGGTAAGTATTTCATCTATAAATGCAATCAGTAAATAATAAATGATGAAACTGATCCATTAAGGTTTTTTTCAGTTTCTCCGTTTGAATAAATTAAGACCTTTAGACGGTGTCCTGCCGCCACGTACTGGAGGTTTTAATTTAATATCGGTATACCTTTGAAATAATAATAAGTTACAAATAACTTCATAATCTAATAATACTGCATTTTTATCTTATAATTAAAATGCAGTCTTCTTATTGTTAGAAAACAGCTGTAGTCACCATCTAACCGTATCTGTAGTAAATATACAGCTGACTGGGTGAGTTGTCTATGGGGAGTTCTGTGTAGGTGGGAGTAAAGATACACGGCATGGAGTGAAACCTGACACCGCGTAACCTCATGTGAACCAATTGCTTCGCCAAATGATTGACCGTTTCGAAGTGCTAGGGACACCTGCTGGTTAAAACCATGTAATTGCAACAAACACTGCAAATGTTTAATTAAAAGTACAACCTATGACAACCTATGAAATTACATTTAAATGCAAAATAATCTGCCAATGGGGTAAGTAAAGTTACCTCTAAAACAAGTTTATTTTACTTGGCCCACTGGCAGATTATTTAGCTTTTTTTGAATGAAAAACAGTTAATTTGGACTTATTACTTCCAAAAACATTTTTTTTTTTACTTGTCAAGAAAATGCTTCTTGATTTAAATTTTCTTTAGATATTTGGACTAGAAACAAGATGCAAACAAAGCATTTTTTGCAGTGTGTGTACATGGGAAACTGCCTATTTTCAATGCTTACACTAAAATGGCCCCTGGTACAAACAATTTGATCACTTTATAACTTTATTTTATAAAACCTGATGTATTTCTGTGGGTATATTATGAGAAATGTAGGGGTTATTTGCTAAAGTAATACAGATGTACCTAAAAAGAAGGCCACAGTCTCAGAAAAGGAAGAGAGGAACATGCTGGGAGCCACATCTCCGAGGATTCGGCCAATCTGCTGATGAAGCTCCTCGTCTGGCATTCGCTCGTCTCTCTGAAGACGAGAAAAGAGAATTACTTGAAGAAAACAAAAAACAATTGTATTTCTCATTACTAACACTAGCTATGTGTCCATCCTAAGATGCGAATTAGGCTTATGCGCAAAACTGGAATACTGCATAAAACATTTGTGAATAAAGTTCCGTTTCCATCCAATGAGTCAAAGAGAACAATATAGTCACTTCCTGTTAAGTGGTGCCAAATACTAAAAAGAAAAATGGAGTTTTGTGAGGTAGGAGAAACTAAATGCAGGGGGCAAATATATGTAGCCAAAAGGACAGGGACAGCATTTCAGATGTTTTATAATGTGGTCAGTCCACTAGTTTGCTAATTAATGCCGTCCAATTGCTTCCATTTTGGTTATCACATGATCTGTTAATACAAAATTGGCATGCTGTAATGTAGGGCTGGGCCGATAAACGATATTATAAAGAATCACAATAAAATTTCTGTCAATAACAATGATAAGCTCTGGACTTTTTTTTACTCTATATTGATCTAAGAGCGGGCTGCACGGTGGCGCAGCGGGTAGCACGTTCGCCTCACAGCAAGAAGGTCGCTGGTTCGAGCCTCGGCTGGGTCAGTTGGCGTTTCTGTGTGGAGTTTGCATGTTCTCCCCGTGTTCGCGTGGGTTTCCTCCGGGTGCTCCGGTTTCCCCCACAAGTCCAAAAACATGTGGTATAGGTGAATTGGGTAGGCTAAATTGTCCGTAGTGTATGTGTGTGAATGAGTGTGTATGGATGTTTCCCAGTGATGGGTTGCAGCTGGAAGGGCATCCGCTGCGTAAAACATATGCTGGATAAGTTGGCGGTTCATTCCGCTGTGGCGACCCCAGATAAATAAAGGGACTAAGCCGAAAAGCAAATGAATGAATGAATGATCTAAGAGCCAATCACACAGCAGAAATGTGCAACAATGGGAATCTAAAAGTGTTGATATTAGAGAATTTATTTTTTTAAATCACAGAAAATTTATTGGCCGAAAATGTTGTGCCATTTAATGGACCCTCTAAGTTTTGTGGCTTCATTTAACAAAACATTTTAACATAAAAGTGAACATGAATGGATGTAGGCTGACCCTCCACAAAATGACTAAAGGCTACAAAATGTAAATGAAAAACACTGTATAGAGAAATTCACGTATTTTGAGTCTTAATTTAGGGCGGCACGGTGGATCAGTGGTTAGCACTGTCGCCTCACATCAAGAAGATCGCTGGTTCGAGTCCCTGCTGGGCAGTTGGCATTTCTGTGTGGAGTTTGCATGTTCTTCCAGTGTTGGCGTGGGTTTCCTCCGGGTGCTCCGGTGTCCCCCACAGTCCAAAGACATGCGCTATAGGTGAATTTGATGAACTAAAATTGGCCGTAGTGTATGAGTGTGTGTGTGTGTATGGGTGTTTCCCAGTACTGGGTTGCGGCATCCGCTGCGTAAAAATATGCTGGAATAGTTGGCGGTTCATTTCACTGTAGCAACCCCTGATAAATAAAGGACTAAGTCGACGGAAAATGAACGAATGAGTCTTAATTGAGGGAAAAAAAGTGGATTTTGCATTTACATTGAGGGCAAATGTCATTTTAAGTATCAGAAAATGTACTGTGACTTCACATTATAACACCTAGCATAACACCTAGCTCCTTACTTGGCAGTCAATCTATCTTATCTGTCATCATAACAATGAAGTGGAACCAAGCTTTGCCATTTAAAAACAGGAACTAAAAAAAGCCTACTCAAGCTATTTTAGTGCAAGTGAACAACAACAACAACATCGCTTCAGCAGCAGTCCATGTACTTTTTGTGTCTGTTTTTTGGGTATCAAACTGTTTAACTATTTATTTTTCTTACAATCACTCCACATCTCTATGCATTTCTGAAGTGTGCCTCACAGGTAAGTGGGCCTGACAAACCACCTGTAGAAACATTCTCTTTCCATATGCAGCAGACACTTTACTTAAACTCTTACATCTTACAAGGACTCAATAAGAAAAACAATGCTTACTTGTGAATTTACCACAAATCATGTTGCACTACTTGTTTTCGTCAACTTTAAATACCTCTTTTGCACAATAGTGTTCGGTCTTACGTAAAAGTACTTGTATAGTCTGTCTTAGGTTATAGGCTTATATGAAAATACTAGTGCCCTAAGATTTTATTTTGTTCACAGTATTGTGTATATATTATACTATTATACTAATATATATATATATATGTGAATAAAATAAACTCTTAGGGCACTAGTATTTTCATATAAGCCTATAACCTAAGACAGAC
>CAIGQV010016226.1:3551302-3576657 GCA_903798115.1 Danio jaintianensis | reverse complement strand
AAGAAAGTGCGAAAGAAAGAGCAAATGTGTGAAGGAAAAGTGTGAAAAAGAAAGAAAGAAAAAAAGAAAAAAAAAAGAAAAAAAAGAAAAAAGAAAGAAAGAAAAAAAAGAAACAAAGAAAGAAAGTGAAAGTGCGAAAGTAAAGATTAAAGAAAAAGCGCAAAAGAGAGCAAATGTGTGAAGAAAAAGTGTGAAAGAAAGAAAGTCCAAAAGAAAGAAAGACAGAAAGAAAGAAAGAAAAAAAGTGCAAAAGGATCAAAAGAGTGAAAGTGCGAAAGTAAAGATGAAAGAAAAAGCTAAAGAAATAGTGCGAAAGAAAGGACAAATGTGTGAAGGAAAAGTGTGAAAGAAAGAAAGAAAGAAAAAAGAAAGAAAGAAAGAAAGAAAGAAAGAAAGAAAGAAAAAAAGTGCAAAAGAAAGAAAGAAGGATCAAAAGAGAGTGAAAGTGCGAAAGTAAAAGATGAACAAAGGTGAACAAAGAAATGACAAAGGTGTGAAAGAAAGAAAGAAAGAAGGATCAAAAGTGCAAAAGAAAGTGCAAAACAAAGAACGTACGAAAGAAATTTCAACCAAAAGAAAAAGTGCAAAAGACAGAAAGTGAAGGGAAAAGTGCGAAAGTAAAGGCGAAAGAAAGAGCTAAAGAAATAGTGTGAAAGAAAGGGAAAAAGTGTGAAGGAAAAAGTGTGAAAGAGCAAAGGAAAGAGAGAGAGTGCAAAAGTAAGAAGAAAAAAGTAGAAAGGGGGGGTTGGGGGCAGCACAGTGGCTCAGTGGTTAGCACTGTCGCCTCACAGCAAGAAGGTCGCTGGTTCGAATCCCGGCTGGGTCAGTTGGTATTTCTGTGTGGAGTTTGCATGTTCTCCCCGTGTTGACATGGGTTTCCTCCGGGTGCTCCGGTTTCCCCCACAGTCCAAACACTTGCGCTATAGGTGAATTGAATAAACTAAATTGGCCGTAGTCTATGAGTGTGTGTGTGTGTGAGAATATGAGTGTGTATGGGTGTTTCCCAGTACTGGGTTGTGGCTGGAAGGGTATTCATTGCATAAAACATATGCTGGAATAGTTGGCGGTTCATTCCACTGTGGCGACCTCTGAAATAGAGACTAAGCCGAAGGAAATGAATGAATGAATGAAAATTTAAAGGGGATAGTTGAGCCAAAAATGAAAAGTCTGTCATCATTTCCTCATCCTTCACCTGTTCCAAACCTGTTTGACTTTTGTTTTACTCTGTTAAACACAAATGAACATACACTGAAGAATGCTGAAAAAACAAAAAACACTGACTTCCATAGTATTTTCATTTCAACAATGGATGTCAATGGCTGCTTTTTTACAACATTCTTCTGAATATCTCATTTTGTTTTCACTTGGGTTTTCAGGAAATGTTCCTTTTTGGGTCAATGGTCTCTTTTTTTGTAGTATTAGAGCAAACATGAGCACTGCTTGTTGTTTGCTTTTGCACCTGACAGGATCTGGACTTGGAAACTAAGGTCAGACTACAGAAAGGATAGAATGTTCCCTGATAAGCACAAATCATATGAAAGGATTTCCTGAAAAAAAAATTACAACTGAATTAAAGAAAACGCCTCAATAATGACCTGAAGAGCAGATCTGGCTTTAGCACGTTTACTAAGTCTACTGTCCTGAGTGAACCGAGCAGAACAGAATCTTCAGAAAACATGATAGAAATTATTAAACTACTAACTTTTGGTTTATGGTTATTTTGATCAAACTCACCCTCATATCCTCCAAGAACAAGCCAGGGGAAAACCGGACCTCCAAACGTGCCCATGCAGGGGTCATGCAAACGGCTCGTGTCATCCAGAGAGGTCGGGGAACTACAACAAAATAGACAAAAAAAAAAAAAAAAAAAAAATCAGGATAAAGTCTTTTCAAATATAAAACATGAAATCTAAAAAATGCAATTAAATTAAAATATTACATTATTTTATTGTATTGTATTTTTAATATTTAACATTTAACTTAATACTTAAAATTCTTTCCTTTTTATATTTATTATTTTATAATGTTTTAGTTATTATTCTATAGTTAATTTATATTATATTTAATTTTACATTGTTATTTATTTTTTCATACGCAAGCACACAAAAGTTATTTATACAACAGTTCTGTCTGGTTCTCGAATCTGATTGGCTGATTGCCAATAATTTCGGAGCATCGGATTCAGTGCATCGGCCGCCATTAGCCTGTCTGAGCAGACCAAAGAAAGTGACGATTGACGTTCCGCCACTAGATGTGACAGATACAGTGACAAGCAGAGGACACTCTACAGTTTGACAAATATTGCTGCTGTTGGACAACATAATGTACTTTTGAGGCTTTTTTGAACTAGTACAAATTTGGGTGTACTAGTTTTTGGACAGTTATCGTAAGTTATTTTGTCAGATTAGCTCCAGATTTGGCTTCGTTACTGACTAATCTAATGTACATGCACAAATATAATATTGTATAGCTTCCTATAGAAAATATTAATTTAAATGAGAGATTTGTAAGGGGTGAACTCATATATGCTAAGCACTGTGTGTATGTATGTATATATTTTTTATATAATATTTTTATTATATAATTTACATTTAATATTATATATTACAATTTATTTTAGATTTCATTTTTTATTTTAATTTTTTGAACCTAAAGCCAGCAAGCAAAGGCACCTGGCGCAGTAGAGCAGATGAGTGTGGTAGTCATTGTAGAGGAAGAAGTCATCTTTAAATTCATGATCCAGGACTTCATGGCTGTTCTGGTAGTAGTTTAACACACTCAGGATGGTGCAGTTATTATTGTAAGGAGCCAGTGGAGAAACACAGATGTCTTTCAGAGTCACATTCTCTCCTTTATATTCAGCGATCAGATTCTCGATTTCCAACTGCAGATCTAGCACCTTCATACACAACAGAGAAGAGACAAAACACGACAACATGAAGCAAGCAGCATGAATGACTACAACATGAATAACATGAAAAGTAAAATGACTTATTTTAAGCTTGTTGACCATAAACAAACAATGATTAATCAATTGTGCTTCCTAGACATTCTATCATATTTACGTGCAAGTAAATAAAATACATTGAAAATAACAACAACAAAAGTATTTGGACATTAAAGCTATGCTAAAAAAAACTAAAAAAAGTTAAAATTTCGCTCTGTAAAAGAGCTCAATATTGTTCAGCATAAATCAATTATAAAAAAATTAAAAAGAATTAATAAAAAAATATATGCAAAATAAACAAAATAAATAAAAATATATAAATAAATATAAATACATGTAAATAAATAATTAAAAATAAATAAAACAAAAGAAATAAAAAAATATATAAAATAAATAAATATAAATAAACAAACCAAAATAATAAAAAAATTAAAAAGGAATAAATAAAACAAACAAGCAAAACATACATAAATAAACAAATAAATAAATAAACAAAGAAAAAAGTTATATAAATAAACAAAATAATTAAAGAAATAAAACAAAAGAAATAAAAAAATATATATAAAATAAATAAATATAAATAAACAATCAAACAAAATAATGAAAAAATAAAAAGGAATAAATAAAACAAACAAGGAAAACATATACATAAAAATAAACAAATAAATAAATAAACAAAGAAAAAATTAATATAAATAAATAAAATAATTAAAAAGAAATAAAACAAAAGAAATAAAAAAATATATATAAAAATAAATAAATATAAATAAATAATCAAACAAAATAATAAAAAAATTAAGGAATAATAAAAAACAAACAATAAAAAAACAAACAAAATATATATATATATATATATATATATATATATATATATATAAATAAATATAAATAAACAAAATAATGAAAAATAAATAAATAAAACTAAGAAATAAAAATATATTAAATAAATGAACAAATAAGCAAAGAAAAAATATAAAACAATAAATAAACAAACAAAGAAATATAAAATATATAAAAATAAACAAATAGATAAATAAATATAAATAAATAAAAAATAAAATAAATAAACAATAAAAAAACAAAACAAAAAAACAAAGAAATAAAAATATAAGTAAATAAACAAACAAAGAAATAAAAAAAATAACAAATATATAAAAATAAAGAAATGAAAACAAACAAAACAAATAATATATTCTGCACAGAAATAGAAAAAAAAATCTCCGTAGATTCTGTCTGGCCCTGATTATCAGTTTTGCAAATGTTCTCTTCATACGTTCTCCATCAGTTTGACTTGCCTGATGCAGCAGTGATATGTTCAGAATGGGGGAGAAGGGAATGATGTCTCCAGTGATGGTGGAGAAACCTCCCTCCTCGGTCCACGGGGTGGTGATGATGAGCTGCTCGGTGCGGAAGAAGGGTCCAAAATGCTGGTCGAAGTAGTTTTTCTCCTGCCGGGCTCTGCTGCTGGGAGCTGACCAGAGCTCCACAGGGTTGGTGGTGATGCGCATGTAGGAGAGTCCAGCCGAGCAGATGCAGATCAGCACCAGACTGCTCAAGATGACTGTGAGCGGCTGCCGGACACACAGAGACCCCCAGCGGCTGAACACCACACGCAGAGAGTTCTCGAAACGCTCACCCACAGTCTCACAGCACGACGCCTCATCTGAAAAAAACCACACACAACATCAGGGTTTCTGCAGGTTTCATTAAGGCAAATTTTTCAAGTATTAAATTTCAGACTTATATAGGGTTAAAGGCTAAGGACTTTTTTTAATGGCCCAGGAGAAAAAAAAAAATACTTGCAAAAAATACTTGCTCACGTTACAAGTTACATACCTATAAAATCTGTGCCATCAGAGTTCAAGGAGTGGGGCTGATTGCTGTCAAGTATTGGGCCATATTCAGATGTGACCACGCTCCTCCTGTAATGAGATGAACCACAATAAAAAAACTAATTAACATAATTAATCAAATATAAACAACTATAAAACAAACAAACAAATCAAAATTTAAAAAAGCAGTAAGTAAAGAACCTAAATAAATTAAGAAAAACAAAATCATACAAACAAACCTGATCCTTTTTTAATAAGCAATCATAAACCATAAAATAAACATAAACATAAAACAGAAAATAAGATTTGAGTTACTGACAACTCATTTCAGGCAGCAAATAAAATAAAATTTCAAACATAATAACCTTAAATAAAAAAAATAAAAAATGTATTAAATACTTATGAAAATAATATAAAAATAGAATATATATCACCTTTTCAAAAAGGTATATTATATTGTATATCTGTAGATTAACTATGCATACACTTGACAGCTGTACTGTCCACCCTACTCGCACCTTAGCCTTTTCTGATTTTGATTGTCATGTAATAACACAAACCTTTTGTAAAACTGCTTTGGAACAATAATTACTGTGAAAACGTGAATTGAATTTACTTCACATGGAAGTCAATAACTCAATTTTTCTGCACTTCAATCTTTGACACTTCGTTCAGCAGACGTTCAGTTCAATTCATCTTTATTTCTATAGTGCTTTTACAATGTAGATTGTGTCAAAGCAGCTTAACATACACCCACCGGCCACTTCATTAGGTACACCTTACTAGTACTGGGTTGGACCCCCTTTTGCCTTCAGAACTGCCTTAATACTTTGTGGCATAGATTCAACAAGGTACTGGAAATATTCCTCCGAGATTTTGCTCCATATTGACAGGATAGCATCACGCAGTTGCTGCAA
The DNA here is from genome assembly GCA_903798115.1 of Danio jaintianensis. Classification (NCBI taxonomy): domain Eukaryota; kingdom Metazoa; phylum Chordata; class Actinopteri; order Cypriniformes; family Danionidae; genus Danio; species Danio jaintianensis. The sequence continues at coordinate 3,570,961 of CAIGQV010016226.1, read as the reverse complement.
ATTTGTCTGCTGCACATCCATGATGCGAATCTCCCGTTCCACCACATCCCAAAGGTGCTCTATTGAATTGAGATCTGGTGACTGTGGAGGCCATTTGAGTAGTGAACTCATTGTCATGTCCAAGAAACCAGTCTGAGATGATCCGCGCTTTATGACATGGTGCGTTATCCTGCTGGAAGTAGCTATCAGAAGATGGGTACACTGTGGTCATAAAGGGATGGACATGGTCAGCAACAATACTCAGGTAGGCTGTGACGTTGACACGATGCTCAATTGGTACTAATGGGCCCAAAGTGTGCCAAGAAAATATCCCCCACACCATTACACCACCACCACCACCAGCCTGAACTGTTGATACAAAGCAGGATGGATACACGTTGTTGATGCCAAATTCTGACCCTACCATCCAAATGTCGCAGCAGAAATCGAGACTCATCAGACCAGGCAACGTTTTTTCAATCTTCTATTGTACAATTTTGTTGAGCCTGTGCGAATTGTAGCCCGTTTCCTGTTCTTAGCACCCGGTGTGGTCTTCTGCTGCTGTAGCCCATCCGCCCCAAGGTTGGACGTGTTGTGTGTTCAGAGATGCTCTTCTGCAGACCTCGGTTGTAATGAGTGGTTATTTGAGTTACTGTTGCCTTTCTATCAGCTGGAACCAGTCTGCCCATTCTCCTCTGACCTCGGGCATCAACAAGGCATTTGCACCCACAGAACTGCCACTCACTGGATATTTTGTCTTTTTCGGACCATTCTTGTAAACCCTAGAGATGGTTGTGCGTGAAAATCCCAGTAGATCAGCAGTTTCAGCCCGTCTGGCACCAACAACCAGTTTTGCTCGGTTTGAACTGCAGCAGATGGTCTTGACCACGTCTACATGCATTGAGTTGCTGCCATGTGATTGGCTGATTAGAAATTTGCGTTGGACAGCAATTGGACAGGTGTACCTAATAAAGTGACCGGTGAGTGTAGATAGATGAAGCGGTCTACTAAAAAAAAAAAATTAAAAAAAAAAAAAAAAAAAAAAAAAAAAAAAAAAAAAAAAAAAAAAAGCCCAGCTTGTGGGCCGGTGGTGCATTAACTAACATTAGCTAAAACAACCTAATTAACTACACAAATTAATTAACTAAAACAAATTAAACTACACAAAATCTGATATAAACAGAGACTTCTAGAAGATCGCAGATTGTTTTGAGGAGGTTTCCCCTCACACTTTTACCTGTAACACCAGGCTCCCAGAACACCTCCGAAGAAGATGAGGAGGAAAGCGATGTAAGAGCACCACATGATGAAGCTCATGGCGTCCAGGCCGAGGATGGTCCAGGGCGGAGGGAGGGCAGGGGGCACAGGTGTGGGCCCACACACTTCACTGCAGTCCTGACACGAGCAGGGTTCAGAGCCGTCATCCAGAGACTGAGTGCAGTTAAACGTCCTGTTGCTCATGGGAGTCATGCCCTTGACAGGGACATCTGGAGAGACCAAACACACAGATTTTAAACACTAAAAACAACTGGACTCGTTCGTGAAACATTCATAATTACAGGAGTACATTCGGAGTAATTGGCATGTAAGAGAGAGCGTTTTGAGTTTATTGCCATTCCAGCTTCTCTGGCAATGGCATGCCAAAAAAACTACATATAAAATGTTTGTATAAATATCCCTTTTCTGTAATAAAAAAGGTCTATACAATACAAAAATAAACCCTACACATGCATACATACATGTATACATGGCAATAATTCATTAATTTTCCTTCGGCTTAGTCCCTTATTTATCAGGGGTCGCCACAGCGGAATGAACCGCCAACTATTCAAGCATATGTTTTACACACATTGGATGCCCTTCCAGCCGCAACCCATCACTGGGAAAACGGCAATAATAATTACATAAAATCAATCTAAAACAGTTTTTTAAGATTTACTTTTGATAAAAATTCCACTCATGTTTAGAAATACTTCCTTTAAAGTCTGTCCAGATAAAAATTGTTGTCTGACAACAATAAAATAAGGCATTCAAAAAGTATGTTTTAATTTGCATGTAAAATGGACAAAAACGTTCCGAAAACTTTCCTTTAGGTTCAAAAAAGTAAAAAATGTTAATCATGCAAAAAAATTCTTATAATTCGTAAATAGGGTGTGCACACATTCCAAATTAGCATAACTACCATCGATAATTTACATGTCAAAGAATATTCTGGATTTGACTCCAGTATATTTCATGAATATAAAAAATATATATATATATATAAAAAAAAAAATAGACTAATAGGTCAAATGCATAAAAATAAATATTCAATAAACATGTCCAATAGGGATGCTCCGATTGATCGGCATCGGCAGATAATCACATTTAATGACACGATCGGTACTCGCTAACCTGGCCGATCTCATGAACCGATTGCAGGTGTTTGATTAAGAGTTTGCTCATTCACTTACGGGCGCTCTCCTATATTATGCATAGCCTACAGCAGCCACAATACGCGAGGAGACAAATGATGCGCGGAGGCGTGTGCGATCAATGTGCTCGCTTCACAGCACTTAAAAATTAATTTTTTTTTTCCTGAATAGTTAATTATATAACTTCTTGTAATATACTTATTACAATAAACAGTAGTTTATAGGCCTATTTCCTTTTAGTAAAGAAGTAATGGATTTATAGGTGTGCATCTTAACTTCTTATGCATCAAATGGTAAGGCGAGATCTCCACTTAAGGTTCATACTTAGAGGGAAAATGTGCTTTAATGCATTATAAAGCTGGAAGCATTAGAATCGGTGCTCGGTATCGGCCGATCACCATGACAAAGAATCAGTACTCGGTATCGGCTGCAAAAATCCTAATTGGAGCATCCCTAATGTCCACCAAGGCATCTTTAACCAGCTTTTTCAGCTGAGATGCTTTGGTCGCTTTGACTTGGAATCTACATCAGTAACGTATAACTAGTGTCTCATTTTAAAAAATATTACTGAATTTAAAGAAAAAAACATAGTAACCAGTAATATTAATTTCAGTTAAATGTCCAAGTATTGTGGAATGGTTGATAAGCATATATTTCCCACCCTCAAGTCATTGAAATGAATGGGTTTTATAGCACAGTGCTTCAATATATTCTATTAATTAATAGTTAAAAAGATCAGTCTTTCTTTAATAAAACTTAGGCTGAACTTGATAATTGTCATTTTCTGCAATCACATGACTATTTAAACATAATAAGAACGTAAAATAAAAACGCAACTACCTCTGCTTTATTTTGAGTCCTGGTCACAATATGAGTTTTACAGCAATAAACAGATTGGATTTCCAATGCTGAAGTTCACACTGTGGTTTTATGAACTGAAACTCAGTAAAAGATCTTGTGATTTTGTGTGTTTACCTGTGAAAACCGGTTCGATGCCAAAGGGCACCTGTCCGTTGTCGATGCTAAACATGTATTGGATCCAGATTTGGGGAGTGCACTCACTGGCGTCTCTGCCGCACAGCAGACCGAGAGCTCTGATGTTGCTGGACGGAGCCTGGACGTCATTGCAGGCATTAAACATCGCTGAACACACACACAAACAAACAAACAAACACACACACACACACAAACACAAATGATAATCATAATCATATCTGCTGCCTACAGTCTGTGAGACACATTCATTACAGTGCTCTATTGTGACAGCCTGCGTCATGTAATATAACAGTACAGAGACAGACAATTCTGCATTAATAATACATAAAATTATTATTATTATTATTAATAAATAATAATAATATTTCTTAGTCCCTCCTGGTTTTTGCAGGAACATAATAGGAGCAAGTTTGTGACACCTTTTCTCAAAATGTATGCCATTTGCTTCAGATCTTGTGTTTTGCTGTGAAAATCTTGTCAAATTTTCCTTTTTTGATTGCATGAACCATTGAACGTGCGACATCTTTGAATTATTATAGCAGATTATTATAGAAATAATACATGAAATAAAGTTACTAACTATTATTATTATTATTATTATCATCATCAGATTTGAATACTACTATTAATTGTAATACTTCATCACAGGAATGCTACTACTACTAAGAATACTTAGTAATATTATTATTTTATTATTATCATTATTAGAGTATTTTCTTTTGCTGCATTGAATGTATTATTTTTATACATTCATTCATTTTCTTTTCGGATTAGTCCCTTTATTAATCTGGGGTCGCCACAGCGGAATGAACCGCCATCTTATCCAGCATTTTTACGCAGCGGATGCCCTTCCAGCCGCAACCCATCACTGGGAAACATCCATACACACTCATTCACACACATACACTACGGACAATTTAGCTTACCCAATTCACCTGTACCGCATGTCTTTGGACTGTGGGGGAAACCGGAGCACCCGGAGGAAACCCACGCGAACACGGGGAGAACATGCAAACTCCACACAGAAATGCCAACTGACCCAGCCGAGGCTCGAACCAGCGACCTTCTTGCTGTGAGGTGATTGTGCTACCCACTGCGCCAATATAATATTATTATTATTATTATCATCATCATCACCATTACTACTATCATTATTAGATAATAGTAGCACTAACAGTGATTACTAGGGAAATAATACTAATATATATATTTACAATAAAAAGATTGTTGTTGCTGCTGTTAAAAATACAAATGTGGATTTTATTTCACAAAAATATGCATACATGATTATTATTATTATTATTATTATTATTAATAATAATAATAATAATAATAATAATAATAATAATAATAATAATAATGCATGGTTTCCGCTACATTCATTTTTCCATGGTGGGCGCCACACCAAAATTCATTCCCGCCATGGCTACATTACAGCTTCTCATTCAAAACCTTCAGTTGTTGCTGCTTTTTTAATTTTTATAGCAGGTTATAAATCGCACCAAAACGTATTAAAATGTAAGTGAATTATAACAGCGTAAACTTTTCTGTAATCGTAGTAGTGCTGTGCGTTATTTGTTTAACCCATTAAGGTTACATGCTGACTGACTGACTGATGCGATGCGTGAGGCCAGCAAACACGATGTAGCTTTCAGTTATGATGAACACAGTTTCCATAATTATACTTTATTTATAGATAAAGGTCTATGGTTCTGCATACAATTACTTTATCTTGCTGAAGTTTATGGCCATTTCACTTTACTTCAGGACGCATCAATGCCGTTCTGTAGGTCTATTAGAGACAATCTTAAATATTCCTAGCAAATCTAATAAATGTTGGAGACATACTAGTTACATAAATGCACTAAATCGCACTTCAGCATCGTTTATTTCAGAGCGCACAAGAAAATCTGCGTCCAAGCAAAGAGATTCGCATGCTCGTATTACATGAATGCGATCTCGACTTGTAATACTGTGCTCACAACATTTGTCATTGAAATAACGCTATAGGTATTTGGAAGATCTGTGTAAAAGGTCTGCCACCGCAGCTGGAAAAAATCCTTGAGGAAACACTGTAATGAATTTCAGTGAGGTATTAATAATAATAATAATAATAACAACAACAACATTAACAACCTCATAATCGAAAGGTTGTGTTATTATTATTATTCATATTAAAATTATTATTAACTTGTCTATATAAATACATCCAGAGAAAGTGTAAAGCAATCAAACAGCACAACTACTAATTTATGATTTATTCACGGTCAAAAATATTTTTTATTTTACTTGTGTAATCGCTAACGCCAATAAACACTACAAATGAATGTACTTCAATTCATCGGTGCATTTTATCGGTTATTTCTATTGAGATGAAATAAAAACGGTTGTAAACTGAAGGGTTAACTGAAGCCACTGATGTTCTGTATGTAAATGAATCAGCGTTTCTCACCATTCGCAAAGGTTTGGGTGATATAATAGGTCACATTCCCCACACTGGTCTGGTTTTGCTCTTTAAGGAAGTCTTTTACGCTGACAAACTGGCTCTGTCTGGGGCTGCAGGTGAGCTCGCAGAACAGGGTCATGAAGTTGAAGAAACATGCTGGACACCTGACCAACAAAAACACACACTACTTACACAAGAGCACTGTATTATCACCATAAACCAGTTAGTTAAATCGGTGTTAGCTCTACCAAAGTCAAACAAGTGCACGGTATGTGTTTTCAACTGAAAACGTGACTTTGATTAATAAATAACCTGGTCTGGACTCAAAAATAGGTCGAAGTTTATTTCACAAACTTCCTAGAGCACACTTACTACTGTATGTTTTCAACAGATGTGTTTCATACCTGGACAGGTACTGAAGGGGGATCTGGATGTTGCTTTTTAGTGTGCTGAGCTGTTGTGTATCGCAGCAAACTCTGTTGTCTGCGTAGACCAGTCCCGGACACAGCTCCTGTATAAAAAAAAAAAAAAAAAGAAAAAGAAAAAAAAAAAAGAAAAGAAAATTATTTCACTGGATGTCTTTAAAGAGGAAAAAAAATAAATAAATAAAAGCCTTCTTTCTTCCACAAAGGAAGATATAATGAAGAACGTTAGGGTAAAATCAGTTGACTTGACCATATCAATGCTGTCTTTTTTTTTTCCTTCCAACATTTTTCAGAATATCTTATATTGAATAATGGCGAGGAAATTTACTTTTTTGGGTGAATGGTGCCTTTAAATCAGGGGCCAGGAACCCTTTTTCAGCAAAGAGCCATTTCTGATTTTTTTGGCAAATGCATTTTTTTTAAAGGTATATAGATATATAAGCAAACATTTTACTATTCTAAAAAATAAAACCGTTACTTCAAATAATTCAAAATAAAGTATACAGCAACATTTTAATTTTGGCCCCAAACCAACTCAAAATAAATGCTGATGTTATGTCTCTGATCTGCACCCTCTCTATCTCACTTGTCATCTTGAAAGCACGGTCGGTCATGCAGTTCTGGCAGACAGGGGCACGTCTTTTATTTTCTGAATTATTGTGTCCTTGTTTGGAAAATCAATTAAACCTAAAGGTTTGCACCAGATCAATCCTTTAGTTAATCTGGCCAAGAAATTGTGACATTGTAATTTTAATCTGTTTCTGATATGCCAGACGGTCTGCAGGTGTGAAAACGGGTTGTCGTACCTGCAGCAGCTCCTGTCCTTCTTCAGGCAGAGGTACAGCGGGACCAGTGTAATTGCAATTCAACTTCTTCTCTGGATGTATAGTGGAGTTTCCACATTCGCCGTACCAGATACAGTGCTGGCCATGCACCTGAGCAAACACACACAACAAAAAACATCACACATGACATCTGATAGATTTTTACCATCAAACATAAGCCTTTAAGTCTTTTAAAATGTCTGCACAGAAAATGAATGCCCTGATGAGCATGTTTATGATAACATATTTTAAGCCTGATGGAAAATATCTAGGTTGTAATCACTATAATTTTGTAAATGTCTTAAAGGGATAGTTCAACGGAAAAAAAACTAAAAATTGTCATCATTTACTCATTCTTGACATGTTACTAACTAGTTTGGTTTTTTTTGTTGTGTTGAAAATAAAAGATATTTTGAAGAGTATTGGAAACCTGTAACCATTGACAGCCAAAATAGAAAAAACAAATACAAAATTTTGGGTGAAAGATCAGATAGATATATAGACAGACAGACTCAATTAATAAACAGACAATTAATTAAACAGATAAATAAATAAACAGACAATTAAACGGATAAATAAACAAACAGATAAATAAATAAGCAAACAAACAGACAATTAATTAAATGGATAAATAAATAAACATAACTAATCAAACAGATAAATTATTCAACAAACATATGGTTAAACAGATGAATAGATAAACAAACAATTAAATAACTAAAAGATAATTAAACTAATAAATAAATAAACAGATAAATAAACAAACAGATAAATAAACTGATAATTAATTAAACAGATAAATAAATTAACAGATAATTAAACAGATAAATAAACAAACAAACAGATGATTATTTAAACAGATAAATAAATAAACAGGTAATTAAACAGATGAATAAATAAACAGGCAATTAAACAAATAAACAGATGATTAATTAAACAGACAAATAAACAAACAAGATAATTAAACTGATAAATAAATAAGACAAATAATTAAACAAACAGATGATTAATTAAACAAACTGATAAATAAATAAACAAATAAATAATGAATTAAACAGATAAATAAACAAACTGATAAATAAATAAACAAACAAATAATGAATTAAACAGATAAATAAATAATTAAACTAATAAATAAATAAATAAACAAACAAACAAATAAATAAAGTAATTAAACAGATACAGAAAAGTTTTATAAAATGATAAATCACATTCCAGAGCGTAAACTGTTTTTATTCAACATGCACAAAATAAAAACAAAGTATTGTGGATTTTATTGCTTAGAAACTTGCAGCACACATTTCATTCATCCAGTTCACCGGCTGTTTTGAAGTTTAATCATAAATGGCATAGATTTAAGATATTTAAACCTTTTATAATATAATTCAATTATATAAAAGTCAATTATATAAACTAAATTAAACAAATAAACAGACAATCCTCTTCTTTCTGCTCTAAAAATCTTGTCCGCGTGATGTTTAAAATTAAATGTAAAAATAAAAAAAATAAAAATAAAAAAACTAATCCGGTTCCTTCCTCTTTTCGGTTTTATTTATGGGGGTTTCTTTCAAATCAACAGCTCCTGCAGCCTTTTAACAGACATTTCACTTCCTTTGCTGGAGGAAAAAGACAAAAACAATGCCTCAAAACTGGCTGAGACGGTTACCATGTCACTTATCTCGAACACGTCTCGGTGAAACCAGAGAGGAGAGTAAATTCCTCAGCTATTGCGTCAGATTTACAGTCACGTGAGCACAACTCAAAGGTATGTGTACATTCAGAAGAACAGATCCTTCACCCAGCCAACAGTCTCTCCACTGATGCAATCAAACTCAGCTATGACGTACTGCAGACAAGATCAACCACCATTGCATTTTAAGTGGTAAATGGTGTTACAAAGGTCAAAGATTGCATTTAGAGTGTTTGTTTGTTTATGGCTATTTTCATAGTGAGAAAAACGTGCACGATTATATTCATTCATTCATTTTCTTTTCAGCTTAAGCCTGGTTTATACTTCTGCGCCGAGTGATCGGCATTACCCACGGCGCATGCCTTGCGCGTTCTCGTGCATTTATACTTCTGCGTGCTGTTAGTATTGCTCTGCATTAACACTTCCGAAACGCTAGCTGGCAGTAGGTCCGCGGGTACTGGCAGACGTGCAACAACTTTAATCATAAGGTAAACACAAAACAAAACTTTCCATCTGGACCTCCTTCACGGGACTCCACACTTGTAAACAATCACTCCATCGGGCTCGCACGGCTCTCGGTCACGCCCACACTTGTCAGCGCTACCAAGATGACAATTCAGAGAGCTTGCGCTATGCGTCGTTGCGACGTGTAGTTACATTTTGTAAGAGGTGCGTGTCAGCATCGGCCACGGCGAGGGCTATGCAACCACGTGTAGGCTGCGCCGGAGCATACCCGTGCGCTTGACACAGAAGTATAAATCAGCCTTTAGTCCCTTTATTAATCTGGGGTCGCCACAGTGGAATGAACCGCCAACTTATCCAGCACATGTTTTTACGCAGCGGATCCCCTTCCAGTAGCAACCCATCACTGGGAAACACCCATACACTCCCATTCACACACATACACTACAGACAATTTAGCTTACCCAATTCACCTATAGCGCATGTCTTTAGACTTGTGGGGGAAACCGGAGCACCCGGAGGAAACCCATGCCAACACAAGGAGAACATGCAAACTCCACACAGAAATGCCAACTGACCCAGCCGAGGCTCGAACCAGCGACCTTCTTGCTGTGAGGCGACAGCGCTACCCCCATTTATTCATTTCATGACATTAAAATAAACAGGTAAACAATTTTAATTTTAGCATTTAACCGGTTAGCATAATATCTCTGAAACACAGTCCCTCCCCTGCCGTCCAAAGGCACGTCTCCTGAAATCTCGAATGCGCACACCGCAACATGACAGCAGACAACCCACTAGTTCATGTCATTTGCCAGTTAGAAATGTAGTAAGTGATTGGCTAGCGGCGTGCAGGAATTACACTTATTACTAAACCATACCTACATGCTATTTCAGGCAGAATATTCAGAGTAGCATGGTAAACACTATAGGGAGCGCATCACAGGCTGTCATTGTTCAAAAATGAACCAATGTGTATATAAAACCAGCTTCACCTCAGTAAAGCAGGCTAGGTGGAATAGCGCTGTTTACTTATGTTTTATTGTTAAACTAAATAAAAATCTACATTATCGATGCTGTAAAAGGTCCCTTGAGAAACTGAAAATAGTCACATCAATCTTTCGCCCGAAGATTTCAGTGGCTGAACAACACTTCTGTGCATATAACCTAGCGTAACACAACAGTAACACTACATCAGCTTTGCATTACTAAAATAGTTTTAAAACATAACATTACCTGTCTAACAGAAATACTTCAGCCATGGTGTCGTCCTTCCTCCAGTGTGCAAAAGTAACTCCAATATTGATTCAGGATTTTAACAAGTTTTGATTCAGCATTTGTTTTTACCGCTGTGATTGTCTTGCGTGCACATGAACGCGCATCGCTCATGCAGGCGTGCACGCGCAAATGGCGGATCTGCGTGAACAGAGGTGCGCCGTTGTACAAATCTACATTTGCTGACAGACAGTTTGGGCTACTTATCAGAATTATGGGAAATGTTGGCCTGACAATATTTAATTGGATGAACATTTTTTAATCTTATGCCTCAACCAGATTATAAAAATACACATAAATACATTTAGATCATTTACTTTAATCATTACTATTGGAATGTGAAGAGACTTTCAACCAGCAACAAAAAATATTTCTGAAGACAATCACCTACTGCACCTTTAAGGTGCAAACATTTAGTTTTTAAAACACTATGAATGAGTGAAAACCTTGGCATATATTCTGACTCTGATTGGCTGTTGTGATTTTAGAAGTTAAGTGTTTATTTTCAGACTTGGTTGCCCTTTGGGCCGCTCCAGCCAATAGCAGAACAGCAACTACTGGAGAGGCGGGGATAAAGATAGTAAGGCCCCATCTGATTGGTCAAATGATTATGCATAAATATAATTTATCACACATCTGCGATACGTATATTACAGATAATGTTATCTAGATAATCATTTTGCGCAGCCCTAATATAGATTATATTAAGGATTAACAACTTATTTTAGCTAAAAACTCTAAAACTATATTTGAATTAACAGTGTTATTTTATTTTATTTATTTATTTATGTTTTAAAGGGGACATATTATGCAAAAATCACTTTTATAAAGGGTTTAGACATGGTTCTGCAGCAACAGCGTATGAATAGCCAGCTTCTAAAAATTAATTAATTCTATTTTTTTTATAATTACACTTGATAAAAACAGTCTGCAGAAACACTTTGATTAACATTCTCCCACTGTACGTGACATCAGAGGAGGAAAGCCCCGCCTATTAGTGATGATCTCTCCATCATTAGCATAGGACGCTAGTCTTGTTTTTGAATCTGCCACTATGCTGACACATAGGCATTTGTGGCTCTGCCCTCTGGCTGGGAGCACAAACTCTGTTGAATTTAAAGGGACAGTGACTAAAACGCCATTTTTTATCAAACGCCTATATTGGTTTCATAGAGTCATAAAACATTAATTGAGTGGTATTTTGAGCGGAAACTTCACATACACAGAGACTTATTTTACATCTTGTAAACAGGGGCATAATAATGCCATATCAGCAGCATTGGCTATATTTATGGCAACATTTGTACTACGTATTCAATATATAATTTACAATCAGAACTGTTTCTTAATAATCATGCATTGTATAAGATATACAATTAACAAACACACTGATTAAAAAGTCATAGAAGATCTTTCAATTTGATCAATGATAAATATTTTCAAGTTTCACCAGAACACAAAAAGTCAAAAGAATGACTGAGTGACTGTAAAGCTGTTGTTGTGCTGAAAGGTTTCCTCTCATCTGAAAACAAAAGAGCATGACTGTGCATCATGTGACCGTCCCCCACGCAGAGTCAGCATTTACAGCCTTTTGGTTCGTCATGTTGGACGACACCTGGCAGTGCTATGAGGAGTCACTTATTGACATGAAAACTATGAGTACAGCCATCTCTAAGAATCTCCTGATCACAAAGATTCCCTAACAACCCGAAACACAGCTATCAGCTATTATCAGCTGTCAGTGACTAACAGGAAACATTAAAGGGATCATTCTTCCGCAAATATAAACATGCTCACTACTTACTCGCCCTCAAGTGATTCCAAACCTTTATGAGTTTCTTTGTTTCTGCTGAACACAATAGAAGATATTTTGAAGAATGCTGAAAAGTAGTAACCACTGACTTCAATAGTATGAGAAACAAATACTATGGAAGTCAATGGTTAACAGTTTTCAACATTCTTCAGAATATCTTCTATTGTGTTCAACAGAATAAAGAAACTCAAACAGGTTTGGAGCAAGTGACGGATGAGTAAATGACAGAATGTTCATTTTTGGGTAAACAATCCATTTAAAAAAAAAGTTTCCTTAAAAATGCCATTAGTCACATTTTCTAGATAAAGTGGTATTGTTGGACTACATAACAGTCAGACTGACAAACAAATGAAGTTATTCTTGTTCACACTTCCTGATATGAACAGTTTCTAACAACTATAATCCAGGCTCCAACCAAATATGAATCAATAATTTGTCTAGCCAGACCAAAAAGTATGTCATAAATAGCTATACTGAGTGATTGAATACATCAGGCGCTTTTGTCAGCAGCATAACATACACATTCTCTTTTCAAAAAGGATTCATTAATACTGCTAATGGCGGCACGGTGGCACAGTGGTTAGGACTGTCGCTTCACAGTAAGAAGGTCGCTGGTTTGAGTCCCAGCTGGGCCAGTTGGCGTTTCTGTGTGGAGTTTGCATGTTCTCCCTGTGTTGGCGTGGGTTTCCTCCGGGTTCTCGGTTTCCTCACAGTCCAAAGACATGCGCTATAGGTGAATTGGGTAAACTAAATTGGCCATAGTGTATGAGTGCGAATGTGAGAGTGTATGGGTGTTTCCCAGTACTGGGTTGCGGCTGGAAGGGCATCCGCTGCTTAAAACATATGCCGGAATAGTTGGTGGTTCATTCCGCTGTGGCGACCCCTGATAAATAAGGAACTAAGCCGAAGGAAAGTTAATGAATGAATAATACTGCTAATATTATGTAAACACGTTTTATTAATGGAACACTCCATTTTACAACTCCTCTAGAGTTAATTAGTCGAGTTTTAACATTCTGAATCCATTTATCCATCTAGCAGGAGCACTTTTAGCTTAGCTTAGCATAGATCATTAAATCGGATTAGACCATTAGCATCTCGCTCAAATGACCAAAAAGTTTCAATAATTTTCCTTGGACTCTTTCGTAGTTACAAGCGGTTTTTAAAATAGTTCAACTTTTGCCACTGTGTGGATTAATACTGAATGTGTGTCATTGTTATTACTTGGGGTTAGGGTTAAGAGTAGAGTAATATGCTGTTGTTTAACTGCATTGCTTTATTGCATTTCTGCATTGGGCTTTCACATACTCTCTGCTACTTTATAGCCGTGGTGGGCATTTCTCTCTGTCTCGCGCTGAACCAAGTCGACCAATCACAACAGACTGGGTCATCGGTCCAGTCAGCGCACATTAGTTTCGCGCTAAGGAGGGGTTTGGGAACAAATGAATCGCTGAACGAATCATATGGGAGTCGCTGGGATAATTAGGTAAAAATAAATGCAAATTATAAGACAACGAAAGTGTTTTTTGACCTTGCATGCATATCAGCCTGTTGTTGGAGACCCCCAAAACCAAAATATGACCATTTAAAATGCAAAATAGGGGCTCTTTAACTCAAGTTAACAAGCATGAATTTAGATGTTAATAATGCATTAGTAAATGTTGAAATATGATTAATAAATGCTGTACATGTTCATAATTCATATGATTACTTCCAAGAGATGTTAATATAAAAAAATATATATAAAAAAATAAAAGGATTGACTGGTCCTGTTCCCCAATGTACAAGTAAAACTGTCATACAAAATACTCATAATTCTGAAATAATTGTTTGATACGTATTCTTGCTCTGTTCTGACTACATAAAAATAGCCCCTTTTCACTGATAAAATTTTGGCATTATGGGGAACCGCATATAGTTCCCCCTGCATTATTAAATTACGTATTATTTAAAGTATTTCAACGCAGTATTGTCAGTGAAACACTTATCTTTTCTCAGGCTTTAACGCAGGCATTTCATTGTATCGTCCGCACATTTCACGACTTGCTATTGTCCTGTTAACTTATACGATAGCAATAAACCTCATGTAAAACTCTTAATGATCATAGCACTAAAAGTAAGTGTGCTGTGTTGATTTAAATGATGTTTGCACTTTCACTTTGAGGTGAGCTGCTCCACAACATGCTTCAGATCACAACCAATCACAGCTGGAAATGCAAACACTTTTATTCGATGTTTGACCAAGCGGCAACCTCCCGCTCTCCCTCGGGAAGCCAATACGGAAGCAACTAAAACTGCAATTCATCAACTCGCCTTTGGGGGCTGGCTCCAGGAAATCCAAATGTTTTCTAACTGCAATGGTAAATTGGCCAATTGGCCAATTTTACAGCTGATAAAAACATGTTTACAGCCTGGTACAAAATATGGTTTTAGTGCATATAGCTAATATTACCCTTCATGACAACTGTGAGGGGGGTGAATTTTTATTTTTATAACTTATCCGTTTCATTTTTATTCAGTTATATTAAGTCTGCATAATTAAGGGCGTGGCCACTTGAGTGACAGCTAGGTCTCGCTGCTCGCAGTCACGTCACCTCAGCTGATTCCGGCTGATTAGCTGCTGAACTCGGCAAATACATCATATTTTTGTGTGGTTTTATTTGGCTTTACACAGTCAATTGCCTTTTGGGATTATTTCCAATTATCAGATAATATGGCATGCTGTGCACTTAATTGTGCTCACAAACCATTCAAGTTGCCTCCATTTCCCAGATGAGTGAAATTATATACTTGTATACCATATCTATAAATGTATTTGTTTAAGATAATTTATCATTTATAATCTTCTTTAGACCTGTAATGCACTTCAGATTCTGACAGATTGATTAGCTGTAGGCTATAGAACAGTCATCTGAAACTTTGTCATACAGTGTTATGCATGGATTTCATCAATAGCCTTGCATTTACTAAAACAGACTATATTTACAGTATTTGAAAGTAATTTGCGCTTTCCTCCTGTAGAAAAACATCATAAGAACAATGTTTAGTGGCTCAATGTATTACAACAGTGTTTTTAAAATACTAAACATTTTATTGATATAGTATACAACCAAGTACATGTGGTCAGAACACAAACGAGTCGCAGGTAATGAAGTGTTAAGTGTTTCTCCCAAAGAAAAATCTTGCAAAATGCTAGCAGGCATTTGTAGCTCCGCCTCTTTGCCCTTATTTGGTCACCCCCGGTGGGTGCGATGATCCGCGAACAAAATGGTGACGGTTGGCCACGCCTACTTGTTGCTTCATTTGCGCTCTTCAGAAACCTATGGGTGACGTCACGGATACTACGTCCATATCTTTTACACTATGTGTTTGACATAATCTCAACCAGAACATAGTGGGACAGTGTAGCTCCTCCCCTTTTTAAAAAACATCCAATAGCGTTTTGTTTTATCACCGCTCTGCCAGTGAGAGTGGTTAAGCTCAAGTGCATCAAATGAAAAGCAAATGAGAAGCACACTGAAAGGGACGGGGCATGTCAGATACTAGAGAGCAAACTACAAGCTTTACATGTTTATATCAGTCTTATATCTTCTAAATGTGAATTTTGTCACCGTTTTAGAGCACATTAACTTATAGATATCCTAAAAATTTACAATATTGATACTAGCAAATAAAAAAAACTGTTTTAATTTCATGGGACCTTTAACTAGGGTAATTAAATTAAGTTAAGCAAGTCATTGGACAACAGTGGTTTGTTCAAAAATAAAAATGTCATTAAGGGGTTAATGATATTGACCTCAATGGGTTTTATTTTTATTTAGATATATATTTTAATACCAGTCAAACTAAAAGAAATGACACTCTCACTAGAAGAAAAAAAAAAAAAAAGGAAATACTGTGAAAAATGCTTTGCTGAACATCACTTGGGAAATACAATAAATAAAAATAATACAATTTCACAAAATGGCAAATAATAGTCTTCAACTGTATACAGTATATAAACTTTTTTTTAACATCTAATCAAAGAAAGTAATGCATTTGCCTCTGACTTGATTAAGTTGGTATCAACTTTAACACTAAGAAATATGAGCATATTGAATATTGAAACTATACTGTAGGCATTAACGCATTAAATCAAGCCAGACTTCAACATTTATAATGAGTATTTATTACAAAACACTGTTGTACTCGAACAGATAAAGCATTATTTGTTATATTGTGCAACATAAAAGTATTCACTGATGTACAGCATAAACATCATTTCTGTCTAAGCTTTCAGGGGACTTTTATTTAATCATTATCTTCCTAGTCCACTACTAATTTTAAGCATGCACAGGTATTTCACTACTAATTTTGACAGGCCATTTGGGGTATTTTTAGAAAACAACCGATAGTCACGTTATGAGGATTCATGAACTGTGAAGTTTTATAATCTGAATGAGGAACAAGAAATATAAATACAAAGCTAATGTTTCTTTATCGTTTTGTTTTTTTACATAGCAGGAAATGAGCTCCACTGATCACTTGGCTACCAAACACCAGTAATGTTTGTTTCAGGTTACTAAAGTAAAATGAAGCAATCTGATTCTGATTTACAGTCATTCACATGAGTCAAAAAGATGTGTGTGAGGGGGGAAAAATAATTGAGTTGGACTTAATGTTTCAGACTTGACATAAAACAGAAATGTGCCTGTATCAATCTTTTTAAAACAGATTTATACGTCACCTGAAAGCAGAATAAATACATTTTAAATCGATGTATGGTTTGTTTGAAAATGTCTTTTTTTGCAGAGATAAAACTATTTTAATTATTTGCAATCTAAATATTGAGAAAACCACCTTTAAATTTGTTCAAATTAAGTTCTTAGCAATGCATATTATGAATCAAAAATTCAGTTTTAAAGGGATAGTTCACCCACAAATACATATTTACTCACTATTTAATCTCCCTTTGCGAGTTCCAAACCTTTATAAGTTTTTTTTATTCCGTTGAACACAAAAGAAGATATTCTGAAGAGAGCTGAAAACCTGTAACCATTGACTTCCATAGTAAAAAAAAAACCTATAACCTTGACTTAAATTCAGTTTTTGTGGCCCAGGTTCACATTTAAATTTTTCATTGTGACTTTACCTACTTAATTTAAAAAAATAAAATAAAATAAAAAATAAAAAGTATTTACAACAAAAAATTTACCAAAACAAAAGTTATTTATTTTTTTATTATTATTTTTTTTTCTAAGTGTTTCCTATATTATTTTTCTTTTTCTGTATTATTTTTGATATTCTGAAGAGAGCTGAAAACCTGTAACCACTGACTTCCATAGTAGAAAGATCTATAACTTTATCTTAAATTAAGATTTTGTGGCTCAGGGTCACATTTAAATTTTTCATTGCGACTTTACCTACATAATAAAAAAATAATAATAATAAAAAAAAAATTAAAATATTTACAACAAAAAATTTACCAACACAAAAGTTATTTATTTATTTTTTTTCTAAGTGTTTCCTATATTATTTTTCTTTTTCTGTATTATTTTTGATATTCTGAAGAGAGCTGAAAACCTGTAACCATTGACTTCCATAGTAAAAAAAAAACTATAACCTTGACTTAAATTCAGTTTTTGTGGCTCAGGGTCACATTTACATTTTTTATTGTGACTTTACCTACTTAATTGAAAAAATAAAAAAACTATTTACAACAAAAAACTAAAGTGATTTGTTTTTATTTTGTTTTTACTTCTTTCTAAGTGTTTTCTATATTATTTTTCTATACTATTTTTTAATATTCTGAAATATTCTTGTTTCTAAAAACCTGTAACCATTGACTTCTATAGTAGAAAAATCTATAACCTTGACTTAAATTTATGTTTTGTGGCCCAGGTTCACATTTAAATTTTTCATTGTGACTTTACCTACTTAATTAAAATAAAAATAAATAAAAAAATAATAATAATAAAAAAGTATTTACAACAAAAAATTAACCAAAACAAAAGTTATTTATTTTTTTATTATTTTTTTTTTCTAAGCGTTTCCTATATTATTTTTCTTTTTCTATATTATTTTTGATATTCTGAAGAGAGCTGAAAACCTGTAACCATTGACTTGCATATTAGAAAGATCTATAACTTTGCCTTAAATTAAGATTTTGTGGCTCAGGGTCACATTTACAACACAAAATAAAATAAACTCCATTACAGTGAACAAGCAAGAAAGCAACACAATTTTAAAATGTATCATAGACGGAAAAAGCTAAATAAAAAGCAAGAGCACATTCACTTAACCGGATAATCCCCTGCATCTATTTCTAGTCAACATGGAGGAGTGGCTGCATCTGAGACCTACTGATCTACATAAATGAGCAGCCTTATTAACCTAAATTATTACATTCAAAAGATTAAAGGGATAATTCACCCCAAATATGAACATTTACTCACTATTTACCCTGCCTCAAGTGGTTCAAAACCCTTAATGAGTTTCTTTTTTGTTCTGTTATAAGTGATTTTGAAGAAAGCTGAAAACCGGTAACCATTGACCTCCATTGCAGGAAATGCAAATACTATGAAAGTCAATGGTTACAGGTTTCCAACATTTTTCAAAATGTCTTCTTTTGTGTATGACACTCATAAAGGTTAGAAAAAAGTAAACGATGAATTCTCATTTTTGGTTGAACTCTCCATGCATGTACAGCCCAAATAAGTGTTGTCTAGATAGGAGGCTCGCTAGGATTTGAGACGCATCCAGTGTCGCAATGCAAATAGACATTTGACTCATTTTCCACAAAAGAGGACACACCCTCCAAAATCACTAAAACAGCATTTTCTCCTCCGCTGATCGTGCAGGTCTGATCATGTGCTCCTGTATAAAACTGCAGAGACTGACAGATGATTAGCATGATGTTGCAAATCATATCTCCTTCCAATGGAGTGTACAACAACATTAAAATACTCGAGTAAAGTTGGTTTTATATTTGCACCTTCCCTCAATCAAAAAGACATTTTAGGCAACCTCAAGTAAAGAAATATAGGTATCAAATGTCCTTTGTGCCGACTGCAATTAGAATTTTAAATACTGGGTTTTAAGTATGAATAGGGTTTAATTGAGTTGTTACTGTGATCATATTGAATGTATTTGTGTTGCCTGCTTTCTGTGATATGCATGATGTGAACGCTGATGTGGTTGTGTGGTGAAGCCAAAGCTTGCAGATTAGCAGCCAACGACTATCAAAGTACTACCCACAGGCGAATAAATAATGCTAATGCTGTTTTGTTCTCGAAGTTGTACTTATTGAGGTAAAAGTTGGTTTTATATTCACATATTCAGACTTTCTCCTTAATA
>CAIGQV010016226.1:3532627-3543941 GCA_903798115.1 Danio jaintianensis | reverse complement strand
TTTTAAAGCGGCAAATGTAGTAACTTTTTAAAGTAAAGTCAACTAATTGCTTCAGCTTTTTATAGTAAAGTCAAGTAATCGCCATAGACTTTTCAAGAAAAGTCAACTAATCATTTTTAAAAGTGACAGGTTTACTCACTTTTTAAAGTAAAGTCAAGTAATCGCTGTAACTTTTTAAACTTTTTTTAAACTAATCGCATTTAAAAGTGACAGGTTTACAAATTTCTAAAGCAAAGCCAACTAATTGTTGATATTTTAAAGTAAACTAAACGCATTAACTTTCAACTAACCCAAAGCCAACTTTTTAACTAATCAACTAATCCCTTTGACAGTTTAAAGTAAAGCCAACAAATCACTTTTATAGTGACAGGTTTAGTCACTTTTTCAAATAAAGTCAACTAATTGCTTCAGCTTTTTATAGTAAAAGTCAACTAATCGCCATAGACTTTTCAATCAAATTCAACTAATTGATTCTAAAAGTGACAGGTTTACAAATGTTTTAAAGTAAAGTCAACTAATTGCTGTAACTTTAAGTAAAATCAACCAATCTCATTTAAAAGTGACAGGTTTACAAATTTCTAAAGCAAAGCCAACTAATCACTCATATTTTCAAGTAAACTAATCGCATTAACTTTAAGTAAAGTCAATTAATCCCTTTAACCGTTTAAAGTAAAGCCAACAAATCACTTTTAAAGCAGCAAGTTTAGTCAATTTTTAAAGTAAATTCAACTAATTGCTTCAGCTTCGCCATAGACTTTTCAACTAATCGTTTCTAAAAGTGACAGGTTTACTCACTTTTTAAAGTCAATTAATCGATGTAACTTTTTAAAGTAAAGTCAACTTTAATCTCATTAAAAAGTGACAGGTTCAATTTTTTTTAAGTAAAGCCAACTAATCGCTCAAATTTTTGTCAACTAACCACATTAACTTTACTTTTAAAAGTTAAAACTTAAAGTAAAGCCAACAAATCATTTTTTAAAGTGACAGGTTTAGTCACTATTTAAAGTATAGTCAAGGAATCGCTTTAACCTTTAAAGTAAAGTCAACTAATCGCTTTTAAAAGTGTCAGATTTACCCACTTTTAGATGTAAAGTCAACTAATCGCTTAATTTTTTAAAGAAAAGTCAACAAATGGCTTTTTACTGTGTAATAAATGTAGTCCAGAAGAACTGAGATATATTTTAGTGGTCTATTTAATATATTTTAAAATATACATTTACTTCTGACAACGCAACATTTTATTGCCATTTTTGATCAATGTGATTTTAAAAAGTGATGTTAACTCTAACAAATCAACTGATTGAGTTTTATTATTTGTAATAGAGTCAGTTTTAACTGTTGGTTTTGATCCACCTAATGAGCTCTTGTTCAAATAAAATATAAATTTAGCACAAAAAAAAAAATCGTATTAAACAACAGTGTATGCTTTTCAAATTGACGAAATGATCTTTTACGCAATTCGGTGCCCAAACATTGTCCACCTGACTTAGTATATATATTGCAATGAAATTCACCCATTTCTCCCATTCAGCTGAATTGTCCGAACACTTTTCAGCGGCTCTGAATGAATGATTACGGATAATGATTACACACACCACCGATCAACACACACTGGTGTAAATTGCTGATTAAAATCATAAGCGAATGAAACCAGAAGTCCTGAAAAGGTCTTTCAGCACACCAACATGTCTCTACTGGCATCATGGGACTGTAGTCTAGTCATGTCCTGTAGTCATCAATAGTCTCGAGTTGTTCAATCCAGAAAGGCCCATAAACAGACGTCCTTGCATCTCTCAGCTTTATTAAAGTGTCTCATTTAAAAGTGATCTGCTAGTGCACCTCTAGGCCCATGTACTCCTGGTTCTGCGCGGCCGGCAGGTGCCCGTTGGTGTGTGTTTTGAGCTCCAGCGGGCAGAAGTCCTGCTGGTAGTCGGGGTTGTCCATGCTGAAGAAGGGCTTTGTGGAGAGCAGCTGTGTGTGGGACGTGTTCAGATACTCCACCACTGAAGCCGGAGCTGGAGCCGGGCTCTTGAAGCAGTTCAGATACTCCTCCTCCGTCTCGTCCAGTGCCGGTGAGGAGTGCAGAAGTGTTCGCGGGGGTCCGTGGGGTTGCTTGTACACTGGGTTACTCATGCTGGACTCATTCTGGTTCATATATTCTGTAGATTAGACGATGATATGGGGGTTAAGTAATTAGTAATGATTTTAATCAGCAGTTCATTAAGATGTAAATGTGTATCCACGTGCTGAAACCCCTCGAGGGTATTAGCATTTATTAAAGCAATAGTTCAGACTAAGGTCGTTTATTGAACCTGTGACGTTCCAAATCTATGGAGCCCTTAAGGGACACTCTGATGGAAACCAATGTAAATAAGGGGGGGGGTGTTTTCCAATGCTTGAGGAAGTTTGTGTTCAGTTGTCACAGGAGAAACTTTGTTCTTCCAAAACATATTTTAAATCTATTTTAAGGATCTACGCACATAGTCTAAATCCACTTTTGCTTTCGTTATGATAGTGTCGTTACTGGTCTGCAAAGCGAAGAGTGGGTGGGATGATAGTGACGTTAGCGATTTCCAAAGCGAAGAGTGGGGGGGGGGGGGGTGATAGTGACATTAGCAATCTCCAAAGTGAAGAGCGGGTGGGGTGGATGGTATCTCTGGGCTCCCCCATAACCCGTCGCGGGGTCCCTAAATTGCCAGGGCCCTATGCACTCTGTCACCCTTTTCCCACCACTTACTACGCCCCTGGCCACGCCCATTACTACAGACAGACGTAATCTGACAATTTAACTGAAAACAAACTGGATTTTCAGATTTTAATTTTAGAATCCAAGGGCAAAATTTTTTTTTCTTAATGACATGCAGAGATGAATTGTTTACCACAAAACTAGCAATGTGCGCAAACAAAATAATATGGTTAGCTTTGATTTCATTTGTATCTTAAGGTCGAGTTTTGCGTAACATGCATTAAACCAATCAAAGTCTCATCTCCCAAGTGAGTTGCAGTCGCATCATGACGCATTTGCTAATTTACACATCAGTCTTTATAAGCGGAAAGACAGAATTCCTCACTAGTGACGAAACAGACAACCTTGCACATGAGCAGACCGTCTACAGAACGAGCCGGATTCTCCCAAACCCCTCTGAGGTGAAGAATATGTGGAAGAAAGTAGCATTTTTATATTTATGTAGACAATAATAATCTTTGACATTTTAATCCTTTAAGTTTTCATATTTAAAGATATTTCTGTGCTGCTGCGCATCCCTGTGTGTGTAATAAGCAATGTGTATGCATGTTTTGGACTTGCCTATCACCTATCTGCCCAATCAGCTTGCAGTAGAAAAAAACCAAGCCACGCCCACTGTTTTCTCATTTAATATTCCGTTCCTCTAGGAACTGCGTCACAATACGAAAAAACAAAAGCGGCCAGAGCTTCCAGTTCATGTGGACAAAATAGATAGCAATCTAAACATTTTAAATTTGAATTTCACGCATATTTTGGTCCATATCCAGCAATGTTTTTTCCAGGAGGCTGATAATATGACTTGCGATATCAGATGTTATTTAATCTAAGTCTTAAAACCCCCTGCAGTGTGTGCTCGTACCATTATAGCCCGGCGCAGGCTGAAAGTCTCCCTCCTGAAAGCGCTCTGTGGGGTCTGGGATGTAGCGCAGGACCATGCTGTTCTCCCTCACCGGATAACCATTCTGTGGGAAAGCAAATGAGTATGACTTAAAGAGACAGTTCACCCAAAAACACAAATTATGTCACCCTTTACACTGTCGAACATTAAAGAAGATATTTAGAAAAATGTTCTAAACCTGTAACCATTGACTTTCATAGTATTTGTTTTTCCTACTATGGTTATAGAAGGTTATAGAAAGTTATCTAAGGTTATAGAATTGCTTAAGGGAGAGTAAATAGTGAGTACATTTTCATTTTTGGGTGAACTATCCCTTTAAGACACTGCAGGCAAAAACATCTAAAATACAATTTTAAGAGTTTCTTTTGTTGCACTTTATCAATATGTGTGTGTACATTCCAATTCTAATATTGATTTTGTTCTCAAAATTAGTTTTTTCTCCTTCACCGAGCAATAAATCCACACTTCAGCAGCTCTTACTGCAGTTTTTAGAAGGCTATGTTCATATATACAGTAGTTTGCCTGATTATATACACTTTATTTAACAAAAAAGTAAAAAAAAAAAATGTTTTCTGACTGTCCACAATATTTTCTGAATTATACGATCAATAAAGGAGAAAAATTTGACTCTAATATGTCAAAAAACGAAGGATTTTGAACCTGATTTTATCCAAAAATATATGGAATTTTTTGCATATTTAATTAATGTCTCATTTGCATATTTAAATATAACCTGTAAGACAAAAATTATCCGTTCATATTGTAATCAGTCAGATGGGGAAGTATGATGATAATGATTACTTTATTTTTTTTTACTCTACTTTATCACCTGCAGTGTCTTAAAACTAGTGACGTCATAATTAAACCATTAAAATTTAATTCAATACATTTTGTTCCCTGGAATTAAGAAAGTTTGAACATTACTGGGACAATTGTGTAGTCAGTCTTATAATTCATTTTAATATGGTCACCGTTTCTCCAACTTCGCAAACTTAATTGTCCCACTAGTTTATTTTTGATAAAAACTTCATTCTTTTGTAATCCAAAAATATGAAAGTAAATCACAAAAAACTATATATATCTTTTTAAACTATGACTATATAAACCAACGATGTCAATGTGCATATACACTCACTGGCCACTTTATTAGGTACACCTTACTAGTACTGGGTTGGACCCCCTTTTGCCTTCAGAACTGCCTTAATCCTTCGTGGCATAGATTCAACAAGGTACTGGAAATATTCCTCAGAGATTTTGCTCCATATTGACATGTGAGCATCACGCAGTTGCTGCAGATTTGTCTGCTGCACATCCATGATGCGAATCTCCCGTTCCACCACATCCCAAAGGTGCTCTATTGGATTGAGATCTGGTGACTGTGGAGGTCATTTGAGTACAGTGAACTCATTGTCATGTTCAAGAAACCAGTCTGAGATGATTGGCGCTTTATGACATGGTGCGTTATCCTGCTTGAAGTAGCCATCAGAAGATGGGTACACTGTGGACATAAAGGGATGGATATGGTCAGCAACAATACTCAGGTAGGCTGTGGCGTTGACACGATGATCACCTTTCTTCCCCATTCTGATGCTCGGTTTGAACTGCAGCAGATCGTCTTCACCATGTCTACATGCCTACATGATTGGCTGATTAGAAATTTGCATTAATGAGCAGTTGGACAGGTGTACCTTATAAAGTGGCCGGTGAGTGTATATAACTTTTAATTAAAAAATGCAGTCTTTAGTTCAAAGGGCATCATGAGCAAGGGTAATAAACCTTTTTTACTGCTACTATAGCAGCACTGTTAATGAAGAGTATTTGTCAGATGAAATACGAGTAGATGATGTCTGCAAAAGTATTTTATTGTGCATAATCAAATAATAAATGACCCCATTTTGGTGTTTGAATCAATATTCCATCTTCATTCAGTGTAAAATATATTATTATATTAACACGTATTCTGACCTGAAAATATGTAAAGGAAAAAAAAATAGTACTATATTTTAAGTGACTAAAAACCTAAATGTAGTTAAAGCTTTACTGTGGTTTGTTGAAAATTAAATGCATATGTTGAATTGTCATTGTAAATTGCCATTTAAAAATCTATTCAAATATGTTTTACTTTTGATGTGATTCAATATTGATGTCTGACTTCAGTAACTTACCCCGTTTCTACTATTACAGTTTCCAAAGCTGCTGTTCAGGCTCTGAAACAAAAGGAAAAGCACAAGCACGTCTTTAGTACCAACACTTCATAATCATAAACAAACTTGTAATGTTATCATGAAATGTATTTGCTAGTTTTTTGATAAACAGTGCAAGTACTGGAAGCTTGATTGAACTTTATCATCATTTCTAATATGAATGAATGAATGAATGAATGAATGAATGAATGAATGAATAAATAAATAAATAAACACTTTGCGCTTCACATCCACAATTCAGTGGTAATTTAAGAATCATGATAACAAATCACATATTTCTCAGCAATAAAACCTAAAGGAAGCATATAGAGCGAAAACAAAACTGGCCCCAAAATAGAACCCTGGGGAACCCCACATACACAAGGGGCAACGGTGGAAGGAAAAACCCTAGATTCACTGATAAATGTCCTATTTTTCAAATAAGAAAAGAACCATTTTAAAGCTATTTCGGTGAATGCCAACATGGTCCTTGAGTCAAAGAGAATGTCACGATTGACCGTATCAAAAGCCGCACTAAGATCCAACACTGTAAAAAGTGATTATTTACTTTACTTTAAAAAAGTGAGTAAACCTGTTGCCTTAAAAGGAACAAGTTTATTCATTCATTTTCCTTCAGCTTAGCCCCTTATTTATCAGGGGTCACCACAGTGGAATGAACCGCCAACTATTCCAGCATATGTTTTACACAGCGGATGCCTTTCCAGCTGCAACCCAGTACTGGGAAACACCCATACACTCTCACATGCACACACACAAACACACTATGGCCAAATTAGTTCATCCAATTCACCTATACCGCATGTCTTTGGACTGTGGGGGAAACCGGAGCACCCGAAGGAAACCCATGCCAACACGGGGAGAACATGCAAACTCCACACAGAAACGCCAACTGGCCCAGCCGGGACTCGAACCAGTGACCTTGCTGTGAGGCCAACGTGACGCCCCTACTTTAATTCAGTCACACTTCATTTTAATGTACAATTCACGCTATTAACAAACCATTAATTAAGACTTTTAGCTCAATAAACAACTAATTATCGGTTTATTAATAATTAGTAAGCTAGTAGCTGGGTTTAGGTGTTGGGTAGGATTAGGGATGTAAAATAAAAATCACACTTTATAAGTACTAATAAACAGTTAATATCTTAATAATAGGCAGGTAATAAGCCAGTAGTAAATGGTGCAAATTGTTACTTAAACTAAAGTGTTAAATTGAATTCTTTTAACAAACAAAAAAGCGTAGAATTAAATGTGTATATGCACCGAATTAAATAAAAGAGGCTTATTTTAATGCTAATGTTCACAATTCCACACGTCCATATCTCACATTAAAGGTGCTGTATGTAAGTTTTTGACTCTTCTAAAGCATAAAAATACCATAATATGTTTGCAGATATTTAAGAAACATGCTAAGTGAAAAAGTCAGTTATTCTGCATTGAAAATGTGAGTTACGTGCAAGAACACTGTCTTTGTTTTGGTCTCTTTTACCCACCCTATGCCAGTTTAGCCAATTATATTTCAGCACCCCGGGTTGCCTTGGTGGAAAACAGCACATTTCATTCATTCAGTCAGAAAGGCTCTCAAAGTACGCGTCTGTCACCAAAATGCGACCTCCGGTGGACAGTAGCAGACTCCGAAATGAGACGCAGATTCAGAGTTCCACATGAGGTGGTTATTAATTAGCAAGTAGTATAAATATTACGAACGTAAACATTAGGTTACATTGTAACCCCGTGTCCAAACAACACTGTGTCGCAGCTACGTGACGAGATACGCAGTGATTGTGCAATTGGGCTGTTTTGGGCTGTTTGCACCAGACAAAACACAACAGAAATTTAAATACAGCCATTCAGAAGCACAGAATATGCACTCACTCACGAAATGGTAAGGTTTATAATCTAATTAATACATATTAAACCTCTTTAAGGGTGCTTTCACATCTGTGGTTCGGTTCATTTGGTCCGGACCAAGGGCAACAAATGATACATTGTAGCATTTTTCTGCCATCTTTGGCTCCTTTTCACACCACACTGACTGCTTTGGTCCGAACCAGTTGAAAAGAACCAAAATGCAGTCATCTGACAAAATCCACATCACTCATTGACCAGATGTTATTGAACGTGTTTGCTTTTCGATTGGTCAGAATTAACGTGCGAGAAAATGCCAATAGAACTCCTGCAAGTAAACAAACCGGCAGACACAAAATGTTGCTTTTTTACAATGGAGGGACGACTGTGCTGGCTGATTGTATCCCTGCTCATAGTATACTGTATAGTTTGTATACATCACTTTAGACAAACTATACATTTTGCATCGCAAGTCACTTCAGGAGGAGGCATGAATTAATTTTGCTAAACTGCGACATGGTCATCTTCCGGAAATATTACCAACGATCCATCAGGTAATGTTTTTCCCTCTCTCTCTGTTTAAAATTGTTGGTAAAGCGCTGTCAACAAATATTTTCCTCCACATTCCATAAATGCACAGCGCATCGGACTACGGCAGCTGGATTAGTCCAAAAAGGCGCAGTACTTTTTGCGGTTGGGTCTGTTTTAGTTCGGATCATGTTCTCACCACAAACCACTCACCACTCCAGGGTTCGTTTGAAAGCTTTTTTGGTCCACTTTTGGTGCACACTCGAGTACGATTGCTACATTCACACCTGCCCAAACGAACCGCACCAAGAGGGAAAATGAACTCTAGTGCGATTCAACCAAACTAAATAAGGCAGGTGTGAAAGCACATTGTTAAATGTAGATGCTGAATCACTGATATGTGTTGGTTCTGAGTCTAAAGTTCAATTTCAAACGGTTTATTTCATTTTCAAAATCTGAGGTGAACTATCTGCTGCTGCTTTCAGTAGTATGGCAATAAATGTCATGTAAAATGGCATTCAAACTCACATTGTTAGCATTTAACACTGAATAAAGCACATGAGGTGTACCTGAGGTGATCATTGTCAGTTTTCTGTTGTGCAGCTGCAAGAAATGGAAGCCGTTTCTAATGTCAATTAGACGTGTTAGAACAAAAACTCCTTTTAATATGGAAAATATTCCTTCTATCGCGTGTCGTTGCTTTTATATAGAACACGATTTAAATCAGCCTTTAGCCTCGAACCTCAGACTCGCTCCTGTTCCTCAATCTGGCAACCTGTGCTTGCGTTTGTTTTGATCCAGGAGTGCAATACCTAGTTCAAACTTACATACTGCACCTTTAAGAACAAACTGCTTTTAACTAGAAGAGTTGTAGTTTGACGACACAAGTTTGTGAAGCTGTTTGCAAATGTTCATTGAACTACAGAGTACAAATATTACTCTACAGAGTACAGGAAATATATTGGTAAAGAGACGCAACTTGCAACAAAAGTTGGCCAACAAAGCTTTTGTCTAATGCACCGCTGTTAAGAAATGTATTATTTCTGGCATTATTTCTAATCAGTGTTACATAATGGTTAATCCGTTCAGCTGTTGTAAAAAGATGATGACTGAGAACTGAATACATCTTTTATTCATCGCCATGTGCGAAAACCAGCCTGTACATGTTTGTCTGAGAGCAGAAGCCAGTCTTATTGAGGCTCCTGGACCATAACAAAACACGTTAAAAAGCATGTGGCAGGTTTTCTTGTGCAAAACACGTTTACGAACACTGAGAAGAAACAAAAGTTAAATAAGCCACCATCTGCTAGAGAAACTGCAGCCTTAAATGGCTATGCCTCGATGACTGTGTTACATAAGTCTCCGTCTGAGCTCAAGGCCTTCGTTCTGCCAAAAAAAAAAAAAAAAAAAATTGAACAAGTGTTGCCCGTGAAAGCAATCAGACTTAAAAGGCTGGAGGAGTTTTGCATGCATTGAGCAAACGCTCTGATGGCTGAGGCTCATGTTGGACTGCCATTAATCTGGAGGAGGAGGTGGAGGAAGTGTAGGAGAGCCGGACAGGACAGAAGGCCAGAAGAAGAGGAAAATCAGGCCAGGTAAACAAACACGCCTCTGCAGAGTCAACTCTGAGTGAAAGCACACAACACTGACTATGTTTACATGGACATCAGTAAGTATTTTTATTTATTTTTGTGTTTTAAGTTTTTAAATCTCCAGATTATTGTGCCGAAATAGCAAAAATGTGTGATTCTGTATGTCTTGAATTAGTGTTTGCGATGTTTTGTGATCTGAATGAGTGTGTTTTACCAGAGAGTGCAGCAGTTGTGTGCGGGACGTGCTCGGGCTGCTGAAGAAGCTGTGATTGGGCACTAAATACTCGTCTGCGTCCACGGCTTCATCCAGCTCTCCGCTCATCAGGCTGCGGTAGAACTTGGAGTCAGAAGGACTGGGTAAATGCATGCGGTCATCACCCTGCCATCAGGAAAACACCGCTCAGTGATCAGATACAAGTTTATTCTCCAGTGAACTCTGAGAAAGCAGAGCGTCTCTCACCTGAATGACCAGATAGCGGGACGGGTCACGAGCCATTTTAGTGAACTCCACGATGAGCTCCCTGAAGCGAGGTCTGCTCTCAGCATCAATCATCCAACCTGAGGGAAAACAGTGATGTTTATGAGACTAAAGGAGATTAAAGAACTCAGAATTACAATTATGTGACTGTATCTGAGTATTTTGACGACCCGCTTACATATTTTAAAAGGGACCTATTATGCAAAAATCACTTTTATAAGGGGTTTAAACACAGTTGTGCTGCAAAAGTGTGTGAATATAACCAGCCTTTAAAAGTAAACATATATTAATTACATTTTTTATAATCACACTTGATAAAAACAGTCTGCAGAAACACTTTGATTGACATTCTCCCTTTGTACATGTCGCCCAATAGTGACAATCTCTCCCTCATTAGCATAAACAGCCCTGAGTGAGAAGCAGTCGTCTTCACCTGCTGAAGATAATGTCAGTGACTAAGAGGATTATAAATGTGGAGTTTTAGGATGCACAAATGAACACTGGAGTCTCCATACTAACTTCTTCTGAGACACTTCTTATGAAATTTTCCGTTTTTCAAAGAGATAACATTAGTTCTGTTTTGAATCTGTCGCTATGGCATTTGTAGCTCCGCCCCCTTTTAAAAAGAGGGCTGGGAGCACAATCTCATTTGAATTTAAAGGGACAGTTACCAAAACGGCACTATTTGGATCAAAGCCTAAAAGGTGTGTGCTGCGTCTCTGTGCTGCCATCTGATATTAATCTAACAATTTAACTCCACTTCACAGTCAAAAACAAAACGAAATGAAAAAATTGCCTTAAAATCAACAAGTTGACTTTACTTTAAAAAATGAGTAAATCCGTTGTAACTTGGAATGGTTGTGTTGACTTAATTTTTATAATTATGCACATAATTAATTTACTTTATAATTTTAAGTCAATGAGTTCACTCAATTTTTTAAAGTAAAGTCAACTAATTGCTTTAAAATCAATGGGTTTACTCACTTATTTAAGTAAAGTCAACTAATCGCTTTAAAAGCA
>CAIGQV010016226.1:3468275-3531012 GCA_903798115.1 Danio jaintianensis | reverse complement strand
AAGCAGCAGGTTTACTCACTTATTTAAGTAAAGTCAACTAATCGCTTGTTACAATATAGTAAACCTTCACTGCAAAGTAAATTCAGCTACTTCAGTAAAAATCTGACAAAAAAAGAAAGAAAGTACACTCATGACCACTGCAAATACGGCAACAAGTCACTCTTACATTTGACCATGATCATGTACACATCAATGGTGCAGATGGGGGGCTGAGGAAGTCTTTCTCCTTTCTCCAGAACTCCAGCGATTTCACTGGCAGGAATCCCATCATAAGGCTTCGTCCCAAACGTCATCAACTCCCAGACGGTCACACCTAAACAAGCGCATTGGTCGATGAATAAAACAATATTCAGACCCACTTTGTATTAGGTGGCCTTAACTAATATGTACTTAAACTTAAATTAATAATTCATTACACTGTACTTATTGTGTAAACACATGTTTTTTTACATTGTACTTATGATTGATTAAATACCCGAATCTTTAATTACACTGTTGACCATCCCTTCCACCTTGACCCACCCTTAAACCCATACCACCCATAAACCACCCTTAAACCCATACCACCAAAATGTCCCTAACCCAACACGTATCCCACCTCAAGAGCACCAGAAGTCATCTGAAATACATTATAAACACATTAAGTACATTGTATTTATATTTTAATGCAAGTACATATTAGTTAAGGCCACTTAAAATAAAGTGGGACCCAATATTCAATACTGAGAGATCCTGAGCTTTAATGTAATTATTACTATTACTTTCTACTGTAACCTGTTCAAGTTTTCTGCACATTTACTCAACCCAGGCTCATTATGGATATGTGGCCCTGCATACATTTCTGGACAGTGCCAAATACGTCCCAGGATGTACGTTTTTTTTAGCAGTTTTTGCGAATCCACCAAAGGGCCGCTGTGTACGCTTTTTCAGATCTCAAATTTCTCTTGTGAGTGCCATTTGTGCCTGCTCTTCTCTCGTAAATTCACGAGAGGGCGCTGTCGACTGACCCATGCTCCTCCTTCCCTAAACCCAACCGATAGTGTTTTCAAAAGCACCGATTAGGGGTGGGACGATACAGGTAACTCACAATTTAATTCTGTGGCGATATGTGGCCCACGATAATGATAATATCATTCACGATATCTACGATATTCAATATATTGGAAGAAATTTCATCAAAGACATATCACGATATATGTGACTGAAAAAGAAAAAAATAGCCATAATAAGGAAATCTTATGCATTTATTAATGCCAACATTTCCAACATTGTGCAAAGAAATATGCATTTGCCTGCTGGTCTTAAATGTAAACACTGTACAGCTAGACAGATAAAAGTGCATGAACATTAAAAAACAACATGAACATTAATTAACATGTGTAAACCATGATACTGAAATGTCAGTAGTAATTTACTGTAAAGTGCTTTATGTAAACCTGGACAGTGGACACATCAAGGCATATTCTTCTTAAGGAACACTAACTGATCAGCATGTTCAGATGTAAGAGCACACCTCTGAGCAGAGATTATGTCAACCCGAAGTGTCTCCACACTTTAGAGCGGAAACTAGCAGGTGGGTCTTTGATTTGTTTTTCATTATTTTCCGCCATTCTTCTCGCTACTCTTTTTCCGCACTTCTTCTCTGTTGTTGTTAGTTAACTTGTGTTCTTCACTGGCCACTGCTTCCGCCACTTTACCCCTATTTACTTGAACAGCGCCCCCCGCAAACAGAATGGTAGATATTGGGTAGTGACACTGACAATGGGTAAATTAATAAATTTGTCGATATAAATTTCGATATTGGCCGTTAGTGTATCGATTATTTATTGCGACAGAAAGCACAACAATATATTGCAATATCGATTTTTTTCCCCACCCCTAGCACCGACTGACCCGCCCACCCACTTCCCTAAACCCAACCGATTGTGTTTTCAAAAGCACAGATTGACTTTTACCACTGATTTTTACCACATTTTCAAATCTTACCACATTCTTACCCTGTTATTTACTTGTTTATTGAATTTTTTGTCTTTTGTTTTTGTCTTACACGCTTTCTGGAACCAATTTTCACCAGACTCGAACCCCGTTGTCTCGGTCAACTTCACTACACGTCACAAGTCCGCTACGTACACGGCGAGCCACTGGGAAAACTGGTAACGGCAGAAAAGCTGTCCACATGGAGGTAATCGGTCAGCTGGTAGCGCGAAAAGAAACAGCAGCCGTCGGCAATGTCATACCGCCCCCTAGTGTTCATTTTAAAGACGAAATGCAGCCATAATTCACATGATTCGCGATCTCCAGAAATGTATACGGGGTACGTAATCACAATGAGCCTGAGTTGCATTTACTGGTGCATTTATATATATATATATAAAAAAAATAAAAAAAAAAAAAACACAAGTTTAAGTTTGTTTTCACAATTTAATTAGTTCCCACCAATGAATAGGTCTCTCACTGAATTTGTCACTCTAAATCTACTGAAGTAAAATGTTATTATTTAAAAAAAATATATATATATATATATATATTTATTTATTTGATTGATTCCTTCTATATATTTGAGATATGAAGTTAATATTTACGTCATTACTATGTAATATGTTTTTATCTATATCGATCTTGTCATGAAATAGCCATGAGTTGCTGATATGGCTATAAATAGACAAACAAACAAAACAAACTGAAGTAAAATAAACCAACTATTATTAACTTTAATGTCTGCGATGCGTAATGCCATGAGAAAACTGCTACTAACCATAGCTCCAGACGTCACTCTGGTGTGTGTAAGTCCTGTGCTGGATGGACTCCAGCGCCATCCATTTAATCGGCACCTGTTGAAGGATATTGATAGAAGAGACTAAATAAAAGCTTGATTTCGAATGAAAAGTGGGACGTAAACTGTTCTTAAAATAATAGTTTATATTAATAGTCACTGAAAAGTTTAATTTTAATAGTACATTTAGCATCTCCAAGATAAACCTTCTATAATTTTTCAAGAACAAAAACGTTAATGATATAATAATGATGAATGATGACACAAATTATACCAAATTATGTGTATTTGAGGACATTTTGTCTTGAAATTATTAACTGAAAGACTAAAAACGACCTATTTTTGATCGTCTCTGTCTCCTGAATCGTACATTCAGCTTCAATTGCAATGAAATAAGGTCTGATTTTCATACTTTGTGTGTGTGTGTGTTTGTGTTTGTGTGTGTGTGTTCACTATTTGCACGAAGCATCTATTTTCTGTATTATTTGTATTTGAACGTTTCATTTTGTGTCTGTCCCTACGTTCAGGTCAACGCTGTTACATCGGCTATAAAGAAGGCATAACAATCTTTAAAGAACTAATAGAAAAAGCATTCTGGCGGCAAACTCTGGAAGGCGTTGAGGCATATCATTATCCTACTCTCATTAATTTGTACAAAATTTGTGTTTAGGACACATTAATAGTAGAGTAATTATTTGTGTTATTGTGATATTTTAGTGAATCTCTCATTCACTTTTTAAAAAAACAATAATATGATGGAAATACATAAACATCATCTTAGCATCTTGAGCTAAAGCCCAAGATGGTGGAAAATGTCAACTCCGTTATTGTCAACTTTGTTAGTTTAACAATAAGTTTAACGACAAATGGTAGGAGAATGAAATGTCATTATTTTACATTGATAATAGATTCAGTTTACTGTAAATTATACATTTGTTGTATGTCATTCCAGTTGAAAGAAAATGAACAGAAAATACTTGAAATGTACCAGCAATTCTGGAATGAATAAAAAAATTTAATAAAATAATAATAATAATACACTTTTATTTTAAATTAAATACCACATGCAACATAGGATCATTTTTTGATATTCATTCATTTTCTTTTCGGCTTAGTCCCTTTATTAATCTGGGGTCGCCACAGCGGAATGAACCACCATCTTATCCAGCATATGTTTTACACAGCGGATGCCCTTCCAGCCGCAACCCATCACTGGGAAACACCCATACACACTCATTCACACACATACACTACAGTCAATTTAGCTTACCCAATTCACCTATAGCGCATGTCTTTGGACTTGTGGGGGAAACCGGAGCACCCGGAGAAAACCCACGCCAACACGGGGAGAACATGCAAACTCCACACAGAAATGCCAACTGACCCAGCCGAGGCTCGAACCAGAGACCTTCTTGCTGTGAGGCGATTGTGCTACCCACTGCGCCACCATGCAGCCCCATTTTTTGATATGTTTATGTATTCTTTTACCTAATACTGGTCACTACTGACTACGAGATTGTGAGTATTTGTATTTTTTTTTATTTCTCCCTTTGTGGTCTGAAAAGAAAGATGGACACATGGCTTTAGAAAACCACTGGATGAGTAAATGATGACTCAGATTTCATTTTGGGGTGAACTTTCCCTTTAAATGAATACTTCGACCCAAAAATGAAAATGACTCATCATTTACTCACCCTCAAGTGGTTCCAAACCTTTATTCATTTCCTTTTTATATGTTTATAACACAAACTAAGATATTTTTGGAAGAATGTTTGAAGCCACTGATTTCCACAGTAAGGAAAAATTACTACAGTAGGTCAAAGAGTACTGGTTTCCAACATTCTTCAAAATATCTTCTTTTGTGTTCAACATACAAAAGGAAACTAATAAAAGTTTGGAACCACTTGAGTGTGAGTAAATTACATTTTCATTTTGGGTGAGTTATTCCTTTAAAATCCATTAATATATCCCTAAAAATAAATATAAGTATATTAGCACCCTCATGAATACTTTTATTGTTATTATTGACTGTCTATTTTTTTTATAATTCATCAACTATATAAAAACATTTACTGTATATATGGAGCTTTATCAAAACTATATCAAATATATACTATATATTACTATATACTATATACTATAAATATTATAAGTAAGGCTCCACAATATAGCAAGATCATCGCTATTGCGCTAATAATATGTTGTAAAAAATAAAAAGTTGACTCAACTTTAAATTGTAACTCGCTGCACAGCTTTTTTGAGTTGACTCAACTTTTAACCTAAGTACTGCAGTTGACTCCCTTTAAGTTGAGTCAACTCAAAAAGCTGTGCAGCAATTCTAAGTTGAGTCAACTTTTGATTTTTAAGTTGTCAATGTT
Source organism: Danio jaintianensis (assembly GCA_903798115.1). Taxonomy (NCBI): domain Eukaryota; kingdom Metazoa; phylum Chordata; class Actinopteri; order Cypriniformes; family Danionidae; genus Danio; species Danio jaintianensis. The sequence continues at coordinate 3,525,861 of CAIGQV010016226.1, read as the reverse complement.
TTTTTTTTACAGTGTATATGCAATACACGAATCACAGATGTGTGTGATAAATTACATTTATTTTATTCATTGGTTGTTTATCTAATTTTGACCAATCAGATAAGGCCTTACTAACTTTAGCCCTGCCTCGCTGTTCTGCTATTGGCTGGAGCGGCCCAAAGGTGAACCCACACTGTAAAAAATGCTGGGTTCCACACAATAAATTTGTGTTGGGACAAGATAAAGGAATTAGGTCAGCTTATTAGTTTTTACAAATTTAAGTGGACTGAACGTGGACTGAACATCAAATATCAAAAGTTGTCCCAAAAAAACCTCAAGAATTTAGTTTTTTCAGGAAAATTACAACAGCCAATCAGAGTCAGAATATCTGCTGAGGTTTTCACCACCCATTCATAGTGTTTTAGTCTTTTAGTCTGAATTAGAATGAATTAGATCAGACAAATATATTTTACCGGTTTGTTTTAATACCATTAGATTAATAAATGATTTAAAAACATAGCTAATGAAAATAGCATTTTTCTAGGGAACTTTCATATCGTAAGAAATATCATTATCTCACAATACTCAACAACATAATCACATATTTTTCCAGTATGGCTTTTCCAGCCTTTAATTATAAGTATTATTTCCTGACGTGAATGGGCTTTTACAGTGTGTGTTGTATTTGTTGAGACACAAACAAAACAACATTCATTACTAGCTATTACAACAGTTTAGTTTACACTGTAAAAAATGCTGAGTTCCACACAATTCCTTCATGTCGTCCCAACACAAATCGATTAAGGTAACTTTTTATAAATTTAAGTGGATTGAACATAAAACAATTAAGTTGTTCCCAAAAAAACCCCTTAAGAATTGTGTTGATTCAACTCATTGTAAATAATTAGTTTAAACAAGCAACAAAGTCATTCTTTGAGTGTACACTACCTGACAAAAGTCTTGTCGTCGATCCCAGTTGTAAGAGCAACAAATAATAACTTGACTTCTAGTTGATCATTTGGAAAAGTGGCAGAAGGTAGATTTTTCAGATGAATCATTGGAACCCGCATGGACCCAAGATTCTCACAGAAATCAGTTTGGTGAAGGAAAAATCATGGTTTGGGGTTACATTCAGTATGGGGGCATGCGAGAGATCTGCAGAGTGGATGGCAACATCAACAGCCTGAGGTATCAAGACATTTGTGCTGCCCGTTACATTACAAACCACAGGAGAGGGCAAATTCTTCAGCAGGATAGCGCTCCTTCTCATACTTCAGCCTCCTCATCAGAGTTACTGAAAGCCAAGAAGGTCAAGGTGCTCCAGGATTGGCCAGCCCAGTCACCAGACATGAACATTATTGAGCATGTCTGGGGTAAGATGAAGGAGGCATTGAAGATGAATGCAAAGAATCTTGATGAACTCTGGGAGTCGTGCAAGAAGGCTTTCTTTGCCATTCCAGATGACTTTATTAATAAGGAATTTGAGTCATTGCAGAGATGTATGGATGCAGTCCTCCAAGCTCATGGGAGTCATACACAATATTCATTCTTTTTCCACTGCACCATGACTTTATATTCTATACTGGACATTATTTCTGTTAAGTGACAAGACTTTTGTGTAAGCAAAGTCAGACCTTACTGTCCTAATTAAATAATTCAAAATCAAGGCATGATCATATTTTATTTTGGTCAAATAAGAATCTAGAGGCCTTTGCCTTTTATATAAGCCACTTCTGATACCAAATGATCAACTAGAAGTCAAGTTATTACTTGCTGTTCCTAAAACTTGGATAGGCGACAAGACTTTTTCTCAGGTAGTGTACACTGAAAAAACACCTCATTGGATCAACTTAAATAAATGACTTACACCTAAAAAAAATCATTTTCTTCCAACTTATTTATTACAGAAAACCATAATAAATGAAGTGGAAACTAATTCACTCGTGTAGTTGTAACAAGCTGAAGTAATGTGTTTACATTTTCACTTTTCACAGTCTAGTTTTGTAATTTGGAGAAAAAGAAACAACAGACCTTTCCTCCATCTGCGTGATACTCCTTCTCGTCCGCGTTCAACAGCTTGGCGAGGCCGAAATCGGTGATCTTGACATGCTGAGGCGTCTTTACCAACACGTTACGCGCTGCCAGGTCTCGGTGCACAAGATGGCGCTCTTCTAGATAATTCATGCCCTGATGAAACACACTCAAAACAGTTAACACTGGAATTAAAACAGTCTAATTCAATAAAAGCAGGCTTTTTATTAACTAAAGTATAATGAGACGGGAGTGTTTACACTTGGCACTTCATATTGGTAACACCTAGTTTTATAGCGCCCTTGTTATATGTACTTAATGTAATAATAACAGTAAATTATGCATAATTACACCCTAAACCAAGCCCTAATCCTAACAGCAGAATGTGCGCGCTAATACACATTTATGTAGACTTTTATATAAACGTTGCTGTGTAAATGAATCATGGATAATTCTTCATTATATTAATACACAAAGTGACTGATATTCAGACATAAGACAGGATTCGGGAAAATGAAAGTGTTTTTGATCAAGGCTTTCTGGGAATATGAAAATCAGCATATCTGTACAAGTAGTAGTTTTATCCTGATCAAAGTTTCCCTCAGAAATGTTATTCCCTCGGGTGTGTGTGGAGGCAAAAATCTTGCAGCATATTAAAAGATTCTTCACAGTTGGTGATATACGCTTCAGAAATGAGATATGAGTCTGATTTTATATGTCTGTGAGGGATATTATACCTATTTTTGGGTTTATATAATCAGTGAGAAACCTGGATATGTGCACACCAGTTCGATCCAAATCAACAAATGTTTCATTCTATCTTTTAATTTGGCTTTTTTTTTCATTTGTAATTAATTTTCTTTTTGTAAAAAAAAAAATAGTGGCAACGGTGGCTCAGTGGTTAGCACTGTAGCCTCACAGCAAGAAGGTCGCTGGTTCGAGTCCCGGCTTGGTCAGTTGGCATTTCTGTGTGGAGTTTGCATGTTCTCCCTGTGTTGGCGTGGGTTTCCTCCGGGTGCTCCGGTTTCCCCCACAGTCCAAACACATGCGCTATAGGTGAATTGGGTAAGCTAAATTGGCCGTAGTGTATGAGTGTGTATGGGTGTTTCCCAGTACTGGGTTGCAGCTGGAAGGGCATCCGCTGTGTAAAACATATGCTGGATAAGTTGGCAGTTCATTCCGCTGTGGCGACCCCTGATGAATAAAGGGACTAAGCCGAAGGAAAATGAATGAATGAAAATAGTGGCGAAATGATGGGAAAATGTGGGCGACGCGGTGGCGCAGTGGCTAGCGCAGTCACCTCCCAGCAAGAAGGTCACTGTTTTGAGCCCCAGCTGGGTTGTCATGTTTTTATATTTAGCATTTAAGAGTTAAAAAAACTTCAATTCTGAAACACAAACACACACACGCATACATACAAGTGTGTGTGTATATTTATATTCTGTAAATTACTGATGACATGTAATTAACGTAAATCATTTCTTTATACATATAATTGAAATTCATTTTTAGACAACAAATACTAATGTTTTATGATGGCAATATTTAGTGGAATAAACCCCAATTACAACTAATTATTTTTATTATTGTTCTGTTTAAATTGAATTCAATATTTTGACCAACTGTCATTACAGACACAGTTTGACAAATATTGCAGCTGTTGGGCAACATAATGTACTTTTGAGGATTTTTTTATGTGAGAATGTAGTTGTTTAGATTGCAACTATGCAGTTTATTTATAAGGATAGTGCCTATTTTTAAATATTTATAATGTCGGAGATTCACTGCGGCCATCAGCCTGTCATACTGAGCAGAACAAAGATGGTTGACGTTCCGCCACAAAATGGCGACAGAGACCACATAATAAGTCCTCAGGGGAGAAAAGCTCAGTGTAAATTACAAACTACAGCTGATCAAATCCTTACAGAACAGGTAAGTGGCATTCTAAGTCGATCTCTCCCTTGTATATGTTGTGGTGCTATATTTGTACCACAGTAGTCTGGTATTGTTTGCTTTTCTTTGGCTTTTTCAGGGTTAATTATTGTGATCTCCCAATTGCAACAGAGAAATACTGGGAAATCTCTGTAGATTGATGGCATTTCATGCCGTTCAGCCTTATAATCTTAAAATGTCAGCAAAATCACCTGTTTTGTCTTCACTTTAGACATTACGCTAGAGAATCATTCAAATACTAGCTCTAAAATGACGTTGGCCAATTACCAACGGTTTCTGCAGATGTGAATGAATGGCGGAAGAAAGTAGTTCCTCTTACAATAGGGTTTTGAGACTCTCCGTGTTTGATTTTCTTTTCTATATACATTATGCTGTTATGAACTGTTGTATAAACGCAATATCACACTCGTAGCAGTGCGATGTGGCTGTATATCGTCACTGGTGGGACACTAAGGCACTCGGCCTGCGGCCTCGAGCCGACGCACGCCTCCCACCAGTGCCAATATACAACCATAACGCACTGCTACTCGTGTGATATTGCTCATATATATATATAATTTATCTGACCTGTATAAAATAAAACAATCCTTTACCTTCCACAAAAACATTTCTACAAATATACAGTGAACATATTTAATTGATCACAAACCATCTGTTCATCTTTAATGTACAGGTAGAGATTCAGTGTTAGCACCAGAGATGTGAAGTACAACCAACTTACTTTAGCGATCTGCACGCACCAGTTGAGCAGGTGCTGGGAGCCGATGCGGTCCTTGTTTTCTCTGACGTAGTCCAGCAAGCAGCCGTAGGGCATCAGCTGAGTGATGAGCTGAACTGTGGAGGTCAAGCAGATGCCCAGCAGACGACACACATGAGGATGCTCAACACTGGCCATCACATACGCCTCCTGTACACACACACACACACACACTAGGTTATTTATTACACACACATACACACACACACACACACACACACACACACACACACACACACACACACACACACATATACACACATACAAACACACGCACATACACACACACACACACACACACACACACACTTTAATAGTCCTAAAGACGGGGAGTCTTAGGATGTTTCTAAGGGCCCACGCCATTTTGGGGCCCCCAGAGTTACTATTAGGGGCCCCCCAATAGCTCGACCCAACGTTAAAACCAAATCTACACCCGATTGCATCGCACAAAGCCCTTGCATACAGCAACACTGACAAAAAAAATCTCCTTTTACAGTCCCTGCAGATGTAAAACTAACACACGAGGAGCCTGGAGCACATTAGGAAATATCTGCATGGAGGAACGCCAGGAGTTCAGAAGACAAAACGCTCCAGGAAAGTCAAACTCTAGAAGAAACATCAGAATCCAACCCAAAGGCAATACACCAGACTTCCCCTAGGTGACTGCAAGCTGCCAAAACCAACAGCCGTCTCCGTTCAAAGAATACGAGAAAGTGACTGATATCCATTTCAAGTCACTTCTTTTTTATATACATACAGTTGAAGTCAGAATTATTAGACCTCCTGAATTATTAGCCCCTTGTATTTCTGTTTAAAGGAGAGAAGATTTTTTTCAACACATTTCTAAACATCATAGTTTTAATAACTCATTTCTAATAACTGATTTCTTTTATCTTTGCCATGATGACAGAACGTGCCTCACGGTGGCGCAGTGGGTAGCACAATCGCCTCACAGCAAGAGGGTTGCTGGTTCGAGCCTCGGCTGAGTCAGTTGGCATTTCTGTGTGGAGTTTGCATGTTCTCCCCGTGTTGGCGTGGGTTTCCTCCGGGTGCTCCGGTTTCCCCCACAAGTCCAAAGACATGTGGTATAGGTGAATTGGGTAAGCTAAATTGTCAGTAGTGTATGAGTGTGAATGGGTGTGCATGGATGTTTCCCAGAGATGGGTTGTGGCTGGAAGGGCATCCGCTGCGTATAACATATGCTGGATAAGTTGGCGGTTCATTCCGCTGTGGCGACCCCAGATTAATAAAGGGACTAAGCCGAAAAGAAAATGAATGAATATTGACTAATATGAAAGTGCTCATTTGATTTATTTACAATACAGCTTGTAAAGTAATATTTGCTGTCTTTTAGTAGATATATTATATGAGAGACTTGCTTTGTTTAGCAAATAAGTGGATCTAGATGGATTTGCATTGTAAACATTAAATAACAGTTAAAAAGGTATTATTTTTTATTTCATATATTAAGTTTTTAGTTGGCGTCACGGTGGCACAGTGGGTAGCACGATCGCCTCACAGCAAGAAGGTCGCTGGTTCGAGCCTCGGCTGGGTCAGTTGGCGTTTCTGTGTGGAGTTTGCATGTTCTCCCCGTGTTCGCATGGGTTTCCTCCGGGTGCTCCGGTTTCCCCCACAAGTCCAAAGACATGCACTATAGGTGAATTGGGTAAGCTAAATTGTCCGTAGTGTATGTGTGTGAATGAGTATGTGTATGGATGTTTCCCAGTGTTGGGTTGCAGCTGGAAGGGCATCTGCTGCGTAAAACATATGCTGGATAAGTTGGCGGTTCATTCCGCTGTGGCGACCCCAGATTAATAAAGGGACTAAGCCGAAAAGAAAATGAATGAATGAATGAAGTTTTTAGTTACGATACTCCCAAAATAATTCTGCATAAATCCGCAGATTTTTTTACAAAATTCTCCGCAGAAATAGCAAAAGATGTCCGCAGATTCTGTCTGGCCCTACTAATAATTTTGACCTTAAAATGGTTTTTAAAAAAAATTCAAAACTGCTTTTATTCTAGCCGAAATAAAACAAAAACAAAAACTTCCTCCAGAAGAAAAAATATTATCGGAAATGCTGTGAAAAATTCCTTGCTCTGTTAAACATCATTTGGGATATATTTGAACAATTTTGACTTCTACTGTATAATAAGGGCGTACTCACACTAGGTACGGTTGTCTTGAACCGCGCCAAAGCGCGCTTGTCCCCCCTCCCCTCTGCCCCGACGGCCTGCACTCACACTGCATTTTACCTTCCGAGCCTGAGCACATTTACGTCATCGATGATGAGACTGTTCAATTTAACAGAAGAGACGCGCTCTCGCTCAGCACAGTGGACATAGCTTTAGTTATATTGTTTAGTATTATTTTTAGTCGTTTGGGATGCAGTGACACGCAGTCAGATCTTTTGCTGAACAGATCAACCACTTTTGACGCTCATAAATTATCATAAAAGTCCTCATACTGCACGCATTAGGAGGTTTGCTAAAGGTGCAGCTGTCATGCAGCGAGAGGTTTGTCTCTTTAATAAACTATGACAGTTTGTGTTCACTGAAAAGTACGAATAAATCCATTTGAAACAGTCCCTTAAATGTGACGTGGGTCTTGAGTTTCGGGCTCAGGCATGCTTTGCACTCACACTACAAGTGTACCGCGCCAAAGCCCAACCGAACTGCACTCTGGCACACCTCTTCCAACCGGGCGAGGGCCGACCAACTGAACTGCGCCTGGGCCTGTTCGGAGCACTCAAACTTGTCAAACTAACCAGGAAACACACCCGAGCGCTGTTCGGATAGCCTAGTGTGAGTGCACCTTAAAAGGACTGTTAGATATCAGCCAGTGCAGACGTTCAAAAGGTTATACAGTGTGTTTACGCTGATGAGTTATCTTCAAAGTCAGTCACATCCTCGCAATCAAAGAGGAAATGACATTCTCCGAGTCGCAAACAAGACCTTTCTGAGTTTCTCCTCCATGTTTTGGTTTGCTCTGGGTCAGGATAGCCTTTAACTCAAGGTTATGTGCTGCAGATTTTCAGCTTTTCTGCGCCATCACTGCTTTAACTGGAGCGATCAAAAGTCAGTTTCACTGTCTGCAATTGCTGGAATCATTTACAAAACCACACAGATACAGTCCAGATTCATGAATAATCACATCTACAGGGAGCGCATGAGAAGAAAAGAGTATAAAGAGTGTGATTTTGCTAATGTGTAAGAGAAATGTGCAGAAAGTTTTTATTCAGTAGCTAAAACAGGCTTGCTATAATTAGCACATTGAGCGACACACAAAAAAAAGTTAATAATGAGTACAGACATATTTGAAACCAGAAGTCAAACTTGAAATGTATGAATGACAAAATGAATCTGTGAACAAGTAATTTTTTTCATCTATTTCATCACCTAAAAAAACTGACTCAACTTAAAACTGTAAGGTAACTTGCTGCACAGCTGTTTTTGAGTTCACTTAACTTAAATCGAGTCAACTACAGTACTTGGGTGAAAAGTTGAGTCAACTCAAACAAAAGCTGTGCAGCAAGTTGCTTGACAATTTTAAGTTGACTCAACTTTTTATTTTTTACAGTGAATACCAAAATGATCAACACATTTGACTATTTTCAATAATGATTTAATATTGAACAGGATATTTAAAAATTTATGACAGTAGATATATTTATGATGTTAATTATAAATGATTAACATGATAAATATACAGATTATACATGCACAGAATACACAGTAAAAAGTCAAAATTATTCGCCCTCCTGTGAGTTTTTTCTTTTTCAATATTTCCCAAATGATGTTTATCAGATTCAGGAATTTTTCCACAGTATTTCCTATAATATTTTTTCTTCTGGAGAAACTCTTATTTGTTTTATTTCGGCTAGAATAAAAGCAGTTTTGAATTTTATTTAAAAAACATTTTAAGGTCAATATTATTAGCCCCCTTAAGCTACACTCAAAAAAATGAACTTTCGCTATTGTTAGTTTTACTACACCCACCCTTGTTCACATTACATATAACATAAAAGTAGCTAAATTAACACAAATTAACTATGTTATTTCTACAGAAATTTAGTACTGTACGCTTTACTTAATAAGGGTTTGACTGGCCAACTTAACATTGTAGAGCAAATACTTAAAAGTGAATAAAAACGTGTTCACCTTACGTATTGAAAGTTCATAAATCATAACATAACATTACTAAGTAAAATATACATAAAACTAAAATGCAGTAGTGACACATCTGAATGGGTTGTATGTACTAAGAAATATTTTGTCAACTTTACAACAATATCACACAATTACAAGTTCATTCAACTATATTGTTGCTTGTAGAAACTACTCAACACACTTGCGTGGAACCACTTGACACTTTTTTTTTTATGTAAGTCCAACAAATCAGTTTTTTGAGTGTATATTTGTTTTCGATTGGCTACAGAACAAACCATCGTTATACAATGACTTGCCTAATTACCCTAACTTGCCTAATTAACCTTGTTAAGCCTTTAAATGTCACTTTAAGCTGAATACTAGTATCCTGAAAAATATCTAGTAAAATATTATGTGCTGTCATCATGGCAAAGATAAAAGAAATCAGTTATTAGAAATGGGTTATTAAAACTATTATGTTTAGAAATGTGTTGAAAAAATCTTCTTTCTTTTAAACAGAAATTGGGGAAAAATATATGGGGGGATAATAATTCAGGACGGTTAATAATTCTGACTTCAACTGTCTGTACCACTGGTCTAAATCATAAATACGGTCAAATGTGATGTAACAAAAAACACCTGAATTCAGAATCTCATACTCACATCCATAATCTCCTTGTTAGCTTTGGGAGATGTGGCTTCTCGTAAGACCTTAATGGCAACAGGGATCTTTACGCTCTCTCCTTCTGGAACCCAAAGGCCCTGCAGCAACACGCACACACACACATCTGTGTTAACACCCAGTGTTTGTAACCCATGCGGTTTCACAGCTGATGATATCTTGAGATAAAGCTATGATGTTTATTTATGCAAATCAACAACTATTTGACATAATTTGCAGAAAAGGCATCAAAATATGAATACACAAAACAGCAAGTAGACCTGTAAGAAAATCTTTAAAAAATTATTAAAAAATATATCTACATAAGGCAGCATGGTGGCTCAGTGGTTAGCCCTGTCACCTCACAGCAAGAAGGTTGCTAGTTCTAGTCCCAGCTGTGCCAGTTGGCATTTCTGTGTGGAGTTTGCATGTTTTTTCCCGTGTTGGCGTGGGTTTCCTCTAGGTGCTCCGGTTTCCCCCACAGTCCAAACACATGCGCTATAGGTGAATTGGATGGAAGGGCATCCACTGCATAAAACATATGCCGGAATAGTTGGCGGTTCATTTCGCTGTGGCGACACCTGATAAATAAGGGACTAAGCCGAAGGAACAAACACTACGGCCAATTTAGTCCATTCAATTCACCTATAGTCCATTCAGCACCCGAAGGAAACCCACGCCAACACGGGGAGAACATGCAAACCCCACACAGAAATGCCAACTGGAACTCGAACCAGCAACCTTCTTGCTGTGAGGCGACAGTGCTAACCACTGAACCTAAGATTTAATAGCTGATGTTTTCTTAAGATAAAATAGATGTTTATTTATTCAAATCAACAGTTATTTATGAGGATTTCACAGAATTAGAGAAGTCATGAAACGATGAGTCAGCAAACGCACACAGCACTGAGTACTGACACACAGTATATGTGATGTTAAGGAGCAGTCAGTACCTTGTGCACGGTGCCGAACGCCCCGGAGCCCAGCAGTTTGATCTTCTTGAACTCGGTCTCTTTGAGGATGCGCAGTAAGGCCTGATTTGGGGCTTCGCCGCTGGGGGTCAGAGGCTCCACGAGCTGTTCAGACAGGAAACCAAAACACACATAAGCTCATGTGAAAAAAGTTAGAATACCCTATGAAATTACAATCTTTGTTGTATCAGGACATAAAAAAACCCCCCTGATCTTTGGCAGGTCTTAAAGGGGATCTATGTCACATTTAACAAGATATAAAATAAGTCTCTGATGTCCCTAGAGTGTGTATGTGAAGTTTCAGCTAAAAAAACACACAAGTAATGTTTTATAAGTCTTTGAATCTGCCCCTTTTAGGCTTTGATCCAAATTGTGCCGTTCTGGTGACTTTAAAGGTGCTGTATGTACATTTTTGACACTTCTAAAGCATACAAATACCATAATATGTTTGTAGACTTTTAAGAAACATGCTAAGTCAACTTCAATTTATCAGAAAAAACAATGCTAAAGTCAGATATTCTGCTTTGAAAATATGCGTTCAGTGTCAGAATGTCTGTCTTTGTTTTGATCTCTATAACCAGCCCACTGCCAGTAACCCAGTTATATAACAGCACTCCGGGTTGACTTGGTGGAAAATGCACTGTATTTCATTTCAGTCTTGAAGGCTGCATCAATATATGTGAGCGCACCCAAAACGCAACATCTGGAGGACAGCAGCAGCCTCCAAAATGAGACGCAGGTTTAGAGTTATAAAAATCCACACGATGTGGTTTTTAATGATCAAATAATCTCAATATTATAAATGTAAACATTAGCTGAGCAGCATACATTGTAACACCATGTCCTAACACTGGCTAGGCAACAAGATTCCAGTGACAAGCAATTTGATTGTCTGCACCAGACGCAAAATGACAGAAACATTTAAATACAGTCATTCAAAATCACGGAATAGTGCACTCACTGCACTTCAACGAAATGATAAGGTTTAGAATCTAAACTTTACATTATTAAACATGCATGCTGAGTGACCAATATTTGTTGGTTTACACTGAGCGACTAACGTTCTAACGTTCATTTTCAAATATATTTATTGTATTTTCAAGATCTGAGGTGAACTATCTGCTGCTGCTTTCAGTAGTATGGCAATAAATGTCACTTAAAGTGGCATTCAAACTTATATTGGTAGCATTTCACACTGAATAAAGCCCATAATCGGTACCTGAGGTGATCACTGTCATAGTAGTTCATGCTGTTGTTCAGCAACGAGAGACAAGCAAAATAATCTGCCAATGGGGTAAGCAAGGCGTCACGGTGGCGCAGTGGGTAGCACGATTGCCTCACAGCAAGAAGCTCGCTGGTTCGAGCCCCGGCTGGGTCAGTTGGCGTTTCTGTGTGGAGTTTGCATGTTCTCCCCGTGTTTGCGTGGTGCTCCTCCGGGTGCTCCGGTTTCCCCCACAAGTCCAAACACATGCACTATAGGTGAATTGGGTAAGCTAAATTGTCCGTAGTGTATGTGTGTGAATGAGTGTGTATGGATGTTTCACAGTGATGGGTTGCAGCTGGAAGGGCATCCGCTGCGTTAAACATATGCTGGATAAGTTGGCGGTTCATTCCGCTGAGGCAACCCCTGATGAATAAAGGGACTAAGCCGAAAAACAATGAATGAATGAGGTAAGCAAAATAGTCTTATGTCAAAAGGAAAAACAAGAATATTTTGCTTACCCCATTGGCTTGTTTTAACGAAAACCTTGATCAATTTTGACATATTATTTCTTAAAACAAGACAATGTTTTTGCTTGTCTAGAAAAAGCTTCTTGATTTAGGAAATTTTAGATATTTGGACTAGAAACAAAACTAAAAATCTAAGTAAGAAGCATTTTTTGCAGTGTACAGATGCAAACGGCTAATTCTGGTATAACATTTGTTGTATGCATGGCTCCTGTGATATAAATGAACTAAACTAAAGTACCCAATGAATATTCATAATCTGAATGTCAGTGTTGTAGTCTGACCTCTCTCTCTTGCAGGAGTCGTCTCAGAGTTCTCTTCCTCCTGATGTGGCGTCTGCGCAGGAGAACGGCCACTCCAAGAGCCAGAATAACAAACGCCAGCAGACCTCCGACAACTCCAGCAGCGATCATCGGCAAACCAGAGCTGCAAGAGGAAACATCTGAGTGACAACACTGTAAAACAATGCAGGCTTCGACAGAATTCCTTCATGTTTTCCCAAAACAAATTGAATAAGTTCACTTTAATTTAAATTTAAGTGGATTGAACATAAAACAATTAAATTGTCCCCCCAAACAACTTAAAAATTGTGTTGTTTCAACTCATTTTAAATAAGTAGTTTGAACAAACAGTATAAGTCTTTTTTTTTTGGAGTGAAACTTTCTCATAGCAGACATTAAGTTATTTATAGACATTAATTTAGATTTGTAGGGTAAACTGTTAGATTAGACTCTTGGAATAAGAGGAAATGTGCAGAAAGTTTGTGTTGTATTATTTTATTATCATTATTTCTTTTATCGTTTGTAACTCCTGTTGTTTTTTTATTTTTATTTTAGTAAATTTTTAGCTATTTGTATTATTTTTAGTAACCTTTAAGCATATATATATATATATATATATAGAGTAACCTTTAATATATATATTTCAAACATATAAAATTTTTCATCATAACTTATAAGGCCAATTGATGGCAATCGTTCAGTCTAAATTTATTGACTACAGACAAATTTTAATATCACTTGGGCCTATATATGATTCTACAGAAATATATATTACAATTCAAATTAATCTCTCTCAGTGTCACCATACGGCAAAATCACAAAGGTGAATAGATCTAGAAAACATCTGACTAACATCTATTAAATTACTGTATATAAAGGTAGTTTTAAATAAACTACCCCAGATATCACATGTACATCTGAAAAAAAAACATTTTCAAGATCAGTCAGGCCGTGTTTAAAGGTCTGATAAAGGTTTATAAAATGTCTGACCAAAGATGTATCCTAAACGTCTATTTAACGTAAAAGTGATGTCTATTAAGCACTTATAAGGCCAATTGATGGCAATCATTCAGTCTAAATTCATTGACTACAGACAATTTTAATAAGCCCTAGTTTGCGTCTTACCTTTTGAAATCTTTGCAGTCTTTCAGATCAGGCCCAGTACATCTGCAAAGCAAAATGAACGAAATCCATCACACACAACTACATACACACCGCACTCTCTGATGGCGCTGCTTAAATGACACCAATGTGTGTGTTTCATGTCTTTCCATTGAAATGAAAGGCTCATATGCGATGCCTGTCTCACCCCTGGGTGCAGTTTTCATGACAGGGCTGGCAAACGTGTGTCACGTCAGCGTATTTCCAGATGAGTGTGTCTTTCTCTCCCGGTACGCCTTGCGGGCAGCGATGTACACAGTGCGGTCCGTCTTTATAGTTTGCACACACTGTACATTTGTCGGGTCCCTGGACAAAACGTTGGCAATTAGATGGCAACAAACAGCAATTGTACAGTCTTGTAGTTGAAGTGAATTTAATGACGTGTCTCTGGGACAGAAAACATTGCTTTGAGAGTCAGCATTTTGTAGCTGATATCAACAGAAGCAGAACATGTTTGGTTTGAAACTCACAGGGCCATTGCAGGTCTGGGTTTCATTCATAAGCAGACATTCAGGATCGCATTCCATGCATGTTTTATTGACCTCATATTCACGCGGCTCACTGTAGAGACAGAAAAAAAACTAAATGATCACTTTTAATCATAATGACAGAATTGTAGTTTTTCTTATAACTAAAGATTTTTACTATAACTAAAGATTATAGAATACACATGACGTGTCACTTGTAGAGTTTTGAATGGGGAAAATATACAGTTGAAGTCAGAATTATGAGCCCTCCTGTATATTTTTCCCCCAATTTCTGTTTAACAAAAAGCAGATTTTTTTCAACACATTTCTAAACATAATAGTTTTAATAACTCATTTTTTAAATCTTTGCCATGATGACAGCACATAATATTTGACTAGATCTTTTTCAAGATACTAGTATTCAGCTTAAAGTGACATTTAAAGGCTTAACTATTCTCTTGGGGGAGGGGTTTGGTCACTGTGTTTTTACAACAGTTTCTGCAGCTTCATTGCGGCAAATGCGTTTATTTGAAACGTACAACAAAGCGCACTCTAAGGGTCCGATCACACCGAACGCGCTTTTACATTCCAAAAATGCGAGGTGCACCTTTATTATTGACAAGAAAAAAAGCAGCGCGGTGTGCCTTTTTATGTCACTAGGGAACGACTATCAGCTGCATATTGTGTGCGAGTGTTGCTGTTGATATTGTTATAATTGTAATATTTAATAATATTGTGATATTCAAGATTTGTAAAGTCATACAGCTCTGGATAACTTGAAACGGCGACCACTAGTCTGTCCTTCATCTTTAAAAGGCTCCGTAGTTATCTTAACACAAACGCTGCTGTTACCTCAACGGAAACCCCACCTCTGCTTTCATTTGATTGGAGAATGAAAAAGACACGACTGACATAACGCATTTTTTCCACTCAGAGTTGATTTTTTTCAACTGTGAGCACACAGCATTCAACGGCAAAAACGCGAGGCATGCAGGGCGCATAAGCAGCGCGCAAAACGCTCGCGGCCATTAGTAAACCATTTAAAAGATGCGCCTCTCAATGCAAAAAGCGTGTTCAGTGTGATCGGCCCCTAAAGCCTGGTTTATACTTCTGCGTCGAATGATCGGCGTGACCCACGGTGCATGCCTTGCGCGTTGTCGTGCATTTATACTTCTGCGCGCTGTTTGTGTTGCTCTGCAATAACACTTTAACGCTAGCTGGCAGTAGGTGTTTATGTTCCTCTGTGTCAAGTTTCTTCGCTGGTATTTAGTTTTTTCTGAACGCTACCTTAATGTACAAGGTAACACTACCTTAATGTACGCTACCTTAATGTAATCAAACTCCCACATTCAAAGGCGGGAACCGGCGGACGTGCAACAACTTTAATCATAAGGTAAACACGAAACAAGAGTTTCCACCTGGAGCTCCTTCACTGGACTCCACACTTGTAAACACTCACTTCATCGGGCTCGCGCGGCTCTCACCCCTGCCCACACTCGTTAGCGCTACCAAGCTGACCAATCACAGAGCTTGCGCTACGCGTCGTTGCGACGTGTAGTAAAATTTTTTGAGAGGTACGCGTCAGCGTTGGCGATGGCCACGGCGAGGGCTATGCGACCACGCTCAGGCTGCACCGGAGCATACGCATGCGCTTGACGCAGAAGTATAAATCAGCCTTTAGTAACGCATTTCAGATTTGCAAAAATGTAGACAGCGCCCTCTAGTGGATTTGTCATCTGAAAAGTGCAACGAAACGTACCTGGAGCAGCATATTTTTTATGATTTGCAAAAATGTAGGTTTAGGCATTTACAATCGGGCTGTCATGAGTACAGCTAAAGGGGCAGTTCATTAAAAACATTTAGCCATTTCTCCAAATATTTTCTCAGAATATTTTCCCTATTATTCTCCACATCACTTCGTGTCATGTTTCTCGCAACCAAAATATGGCCAGAAGTTAAAGTTTCTATTAAAAGACAATATTTGCCCCTTTTTAGGGATATTTCTCCCTTCAAAGAACAACTATTATAAACACTTAATTACCTATCTTGTCTTTTAATAATTACATTTATATATAATTTAATATGATTTTTAAAAACTCTATGTAAATGAGATATTTTTAAACTTGTAAAACTCGGCCCGTCAAATAAACAATTATTGCTCCAGATAATAAAATAACAATGCTTATAATTACTTAAAAACAATACATATAAAAATATTCTGTCTGGGGAAACAGTACATGACATCAATTTAATGTGAGGTATGCAGAACAGTACAGTTATAATCATTGAAGCTGCGAAATAATTAATCTTACTGATACTGTTTCAGCACATCCACAAAAGTTCAGCAGTGACTAATCTAAATCCTCTGATTGGTCATTGCATTCATAAGCTCAGCAGAAACATGTGTAATTGGGTTTTAAGCCTATATTTATTTATGTATTAATTCATACTATTTTTTCTAGGTGCAATACAAAAATATTTCATTTTACTGATCATTACTTCATATATCAGGCTTCATAGTATTAACAATTTCTCATAAATGTAACTACTCTTATTTTGAATGTAAACATGGATAAAGTGGTAATAGAGCTCTCCCTCACCCATTCAGCAGGTTGCAGGAAGCCACACAGTGTTTTCCGCGACTGTAATGCTCACAGCTGAAGCACATAGTGGGACCGGGACCCCAGCAGCCGTCAGCCGTGCACATCTCATCACACATGCTGTTCTGATTGGCTGTAACACACATCATAGAACAACATATTGGACATTACCACAAGTTACCCATTCCAGCACTCGATTCAAATACCTGAAATACTTTCCATTATGAATGCATGCTTGTATTTAAATTAATAGTTCACTCAAGATATAAAAGAATACACTTTTGTGCAAACTGAATGCTGTTTTTGGACTCGCAAATGCACTTTGATGACAATTAAATGACAATCGATTATAGTTTAAATTAGTTGAACTTGACAGTGTTTGTTTTTGACCTATTTAATTATAGAGTTACTGTGGCTTGACAAAGTAAATATGCTGATTTTGTTAAAATATTTAACATATTTAAAATAAACTTTGGATAAAATTGTCAAAATGCTAATTAATACTAGCAGTGTGCTAACCTAATTATTCTAAGAAATGCTAGAAAACATGCTAAAAACATCTCTAGAAACATGGTAACATTATGCTAATGTATATTAGCAATATGCCTGTCAAGCTAGAAACACGTTAACAACATGCTAATTCATGCCAACAATGCACAGGCTAGAGGCATGTCAGCAACATGCTAACTCAAGCTTGCGATTTTCTAAAACAAATAAACTATTTTATGCTAGAAACATGTTAGAAAGAGGCTCATGCTAACAATGTGCTGCATGGCCATGAAAAAAAACATGCTAATGGCATATTATGCTAGCATAGATAGTAAACATTGCTAGCAACATGTCAAAATGTGTTAGTAACATTTGATGTACCTGTCCTGATGTCTCTGAGCTTTTCAAAGTTCACTTAAACTGTCAGACCAGGCCAACATCAAATTTTGACATCATATATCTAGTTAACTGTTCAAATATTAAATGAATGCTAGCAATGTGCCAGTCATGCTAGAAACATGTTAACATGCTAGCAATGCACTAACCAGCCTAGAGACATGCCAGCAAGCTAACTGAAGCTAGCGACTTTCTAAAACAAATACACCATGTGTTAAAACATAATCATGTTAGAAAAATGTTCATGCTAACAATATAACAATAAACTTGCTAATGACATATTAACATACAGTTAAAACAAGCTAGTAAGTACAATAAACATGCTAGCAACACACTAAATTGTGTTAGTAACATTTGATGTACTTTCCCTGATGTCTCAGAGCAAACTTCGAGCTTTTCAAAGTTAATGTAAACTTTGAGACCAAGCATCAAGTTTCGTCAAAGTTTCTAGTTAATATTGTCTATGAAAAATTAAATGAAGGCTAGCAATGAGCCAATCATAATAGAAACATGTTAACAACATGCTAATTCATGCCAGCAATGCACCAACCAGGCTAGAGACATGTCAGCAACATGCTAACTCCAGCTAGCGATCTTATAAAACAAACAAACCATGTGTAAATATACTAGAATCATGTTAGAAACATGCTAATGCTAACAATATGCTGGCCAAGCTAATGTTAATGACATTAATTCATGCAAGCACAGAGTTAAAACATGCTATCAAGATAGTAAACATTGCTAACAACATGCTAAAATGTGCTAGTAACATTTGATGTATTTTCCAGATGTCTCAAAGCAAACTTCAAGCTTTTGAAAGTTAATTTAAACATTCAGACCAGGCTAACAACAAATTTTAGACACCAAATATGTGGTTACTACTGTTGTCCATGAAAAATTCAATGTTAAAGTGCTTCACCAAATGTACTGACAGGCACAGATGGTAAACTACAATACATTTTAATGTAATTTTATAGAAACTTTTTGTACTGAAACTGTCAAATATTAAATATATCTGTATTTATACATTTGACATGGTAATTAAACATTAAATTAAGTGAGCTTCTTCAAAACATGACAACATATTATTAAAATGTTATTTATATTATACCATGCAACAAGAGAATATGAAAAAAGCACATAACTCACATGAGCTTTTATGATGTTTTGTGTCATTTTTCAAGCATTTATTTGATATATTTGTGTGAGAAAACAGTCTCAGGTTTGTAACAAATTCTCCTTTGACAGATATTATCATGCAAATGCATTACCGCAGGTGGCAGCATCCGAATTTCCAGACATTTTGACAGTCTGCTGTTTGGATTTAAAGAGGTGTTTCCAGTGTTCAGGGCTGCTGTAGCAGAGATTCTTATTCATATAGATGGACACGTCCCCGTCACTGATCTCCCTCAGAGAACGCAGGCCGAAATGAGTAATGGCCGTCTGGGTGACAGCAAAGCTATACGCCCCTCTGTGGAAGCAGAGCAAAACACACTCAACTTTACATGCAAAACATACTCAACAAACCGATTAATTTTTAGGAGCATCAATCTAGGAAAAATTCACTCCAACTGCAGAAATAGGAACGTCCTGGTTACGTCCGTAACCCACGTTCCCCGAATAGGGAACGGAGACGTGTGTCTGGAACCAGACATATTGGGAGTACGTCAGATGACCAATCACTCTGAAGAGTAAGAAAACGGGCCAATGAATGCCAAACATGAATTGGCAGAGCTCAGCTTCACAGCTGACAGTGATTAGCCATTAGCGCTATATAAGCTGCCAGCTGAGAAGCGAGCACTTAGAATTTGCTGCTGAAGAGCCGATTACTCAGCTAACACATCTCCGTTCCCTATTCGGGGAATGTGGGTTACGGACGTAACCAGGACGTTCCCCTTCATATGGGAACTCCAACGTGTGTCTGGAACCAGACATATTGGGAGAGTGTATGGAAAACGCCACAGCAGCTAAGCCCGTCACGCTCCTGATGTGAAGTTTGCCAAGCATAGTGTGAGCGCACAAGCATCACCAAGAGCGCAACCTTCCAACGTCCCCTAGGCCCTTAATTACCATTACTTGGGAATAATTAGAAATTTAGATCGGGGGTCGTAAGGTGCTTTTACCTAGCTAATGTAGACTAGGAATTTTAAAATTACGACAGTACGTTGGGAAGCGTGCCAGTCCCCGAAGGGGGAGGACGCTGCGGAGACCACCTGCTACCCAAGAGGGGAGACTTGATGGTAATAGAGCATATGGACTAGCCCTGATGAGGGGGAGTACTACATATGATAAGCTGGTTAGCGGGTAGTGAAGACATGGGTCCGCCTAGTCAGGGGGAACACTTTGTGGCTGAATAGGCATATGGGGTCGCCGGGGGGGGACCGCGCATAGCTGGCACCGAACCTCAGCATGTGGGTAGACCAGTTAGGCATACAGACATCACACTGAGCCAGGCACTCGACTCCTTCACTGAGTCGGGTGCTGGGGGCCTCGGAGGAATTCTCTAGGGTTCGCCGAGTGGAAAACTTACTAGTAGAATAAAAAAGGCACACGTATCTCCAGGTTAGGGAGCATGGCGCAGCAAGCGTTTATTAACACCGAGCTTCATTTCCTCCCGATTGACCGCGGTTACCCAATAATTGGGAGGAAACCGGCTCCACTCGAAGATTGTAAAATCTCGCGAATGTGTTAGGTGTCGCCCAGCCCGCAGCTCTGCAGATATCTGTGAGAGAGGCGCCGCGTGCTAACGCCCAGGAGGAGGCGACACTTTTAGTAGAGTGTGCCTGGCATTGATAAGCAAGGGCGATGGCATCGACTATCCAGTGGGCCAACCTCTGTTTTGATACGGCACTTCCCTTCTGCCGACCACCATAACAGATAAAGAGCTGTTCACAAGATCTTAAGTTTTGCGTTCGTTCCACGTAAAGCGCGAACGGGACAAAGCAGTGAATGGGCTGGGTCTGCCTCCTCCGAGGGCAGCGCTTGCAGGTTCACCACCTGATCTCTAAATGGGGTGGTAGGAACCTTAGGCACATAGCCGGGTCGGGGTCTCAGGATAATGTAAGAGTAAGCCGGCCCGAATTCCAGGCACGATTCGCTGACTGAAAATGCCTCCAAATACCAGACTCTCTTGAACGATGCCAACGCAATCAGCAGAGCTGTCTTCATGGACAAAAGTTTCAAAGATACCGAATCGAGTGGCTCGAATGGATCTCTCTGCAGACCCGCCAGGACTACAGAGAGATCCCAAGAGGGCATGAGAGGGGGGTGCGATGGAGGAATCGGATGATTAGATTATGCTTCCCGAGCATGTTGCCATCCACCGTGTCATGATGAGCGGAGATGGCAGCCACGTAAACCTTCAGTGTGGAGGGTGACAGCCTACGCTCCAGCTTATCCTGAAGGAAGGATAACACAAAGCTAATCTGGCAAGTTCGGAGGTCTTCTCGGTGAGGGGGCTCTAGCCTGAGTGATGGTGTTAACCACCGCCGCCGGTAAGTCATCTAAGTCTTCCGCGCTCAGTCTATGGACCACACGTGGAGGTTCCAGAGATCTGGGCGCGGGTGCCAAAGGGTGCCCCGTCCCTGGGAGAGGAGGTCCTCTCTCAGGGGAATGTGCCAGGGAGGGGCCGTCGCGAGGAGTGTGAGTTCAGGAACCCAGGTCCGGTTGGGCCAGAGAGGCACAACAAACAAGACCTACTCCTCGTCCTTCCTGACTTTGCACAGTGTCTGTGCGATTAGGCTCACTGGGGGAAACGCGTATTTGCGCATATCCGGTGGCCAGCTGTGAGCCAGCGCATCCGTGCCGAGGGGGGCCTCGGTCAGGGAATAAAACAACTGTCAATGGGCGTTTTCGGGAGAAGCAAACAGGTCGACCTGGGCCTCCCCGAAGTGCTCCCATATCAGCTGGACCGCACGGGGGTGGAGTCTACATTCTCCTCGGGACGTTAGCTGCCGTGAGAGCGCATCGGCTGCACAGTTGAGCTCGCCTGGAATATGAACGGCATGCAGCGAACTCAGCCGCGTGTGACTCCAGAGGAGCAGACGGCGAGCGAGCTGAGACATGCGACGGGAACGTATACCTCCCATACGGTTGATATAAGCCGGCAGCTAGCTCTCTGCAACTCTCACACGGTCGCCCACTGAAGCTAAGCAGGGCTGCGCCCGGTTAGTACCTGGATGGGAGACCACATGGAAAAGCTAGGTTGCTGCTGGAAGTGGTGTTAGTGAGGCCAACAGCCAGAGGTCTGTGTGGGTCCTAATGCCCCAGTATAGTAAAGGGGACTCTATACTGTCCATCTTTCGGATGAGAAGTTAAACCGAGGTCCTGACTCTCTGTGGTCATTAAAAA
The DNA here is from genome assembly GCA_903798115.1 of Danio jaintianensis. NCBI lineage: Eukaryota > Metazoa > Chordata > Actinopteri > Cypriniformes > Danionidae > Danio > Danio jaintianensis. Next base: position 3,503,890 of record CAIGQV010016226.1, on the reverse strand, counting down.
TCCCAGGGGTTTAACCCCGGCATCCTGGCCAAATCTGTCCATCATGGCCTACTAGCCATCCCCATATCATAATTGGCTTCATCACTCTGTCTCCTCTCCACCAATCAGCTGGTACGTGGTGTGCGGTCTGGCGCAATATGGCTGCCGTCGCGTTATCCAGGTGGATGCTGCACACTGGTGGTGGATGAGGAGATCCCTGCAGACGGGGTCCGGACCATGAACCCGCCGCTGCATGCTCGTTGCACACGGCCCCCCAGCCCGTGCTGGAGGCATCCGTCGATACGACAACATGCCTGGATACTTGCCCTAGGGGCACCCCAGCCCATAGAAAAGCAAGATCCATCCAGGGACTGAGGGTGCGGCGACACAGCGGAGTGATGTGCACCCTGTGCGCGCCCGCGCACCATGCCCCTCTGGGAACTCGATCCTAAAGCCAGCGCTGAAGTGGTCTCATATGAAGCAAACCGAGCGGCGGGACAGCGGCTGCGGATGCCATATGCCCAAGGAGCCTCTGAAATAATTTCAGTGGGACCACTGTATTCCTGTCGAGGGTGCTCAGACAGGAAAGCACCAGCCTAGCACGCTCCTCTGAGAGGCACGCAACCATGGCGATCGAGTCCAGCTCCAGCCCGAGATAAGAGATCCTCTGCACGGGGCAAAGTTTGCTCTTCTCTCGGTTGACCCGCAGCCCCAACTAGTCGAGGTGCCGAAGCACCCTGTCCCTGTGCATAATCAATTGATCCCGAGACGAGGCTAAAATCAGCCAATCGTCAAGATAATTGAGTATGCAGATGCCCGCGAGCCGAAACGGCGCTAGGACACCCTCCGCGAGCTTGGTGAAAACCCGCTGAAACAGAGAGAGCCCGAAGGTGAGTTCTTCTTTGTACTGCCATGCTTTGTACTGCCATGCTCGTCCTTCGAACGCAAACCGGAGAAATGGACGGTGGCATGGAAGAATGGAGACATGAAAATAGGCGTCCTTCAGGTCTATAGCTGCAAACCAATCCCGAGGACGGACGCACTGGAGTATGCGTTTCTGCGTGAGCATCCTGAACGGCATTCTGTGTAAATGACAGTTCAGTCTGCGCAGATCTAGGAATGGCCTTAACCCTCCGCTCTTTTTGGGCACGATGAAGTACGGACTGTAAAATCCGCACTTCATCTCGGCTGGAGGGACCTGCTCGATTGCATCCTTCGCCAGGAGGACAGCAATCTCCTCTCGCAAGACTGGGGCGCTCTCGGGACTGACCCTCGTGAAATGAACACCCGTTAACTCGGGAGGGCGAATAGCGAACTGTATCGCATAGCCGAGTCGGATCGTCTTTATGAGCCACCGCGACAGGCTGGGCAGCGCTAACCAGGCTGGCAGAGCCCGTGTTAATGGCACCATCGGAGCGATCACTGACGTGCCAGAGGAGGGGCAGCTTGGGAGGGGAGTGCTCACCCCGGGAAGCAGAGCAGCCCGAGGAAGAGCTGAAAATAAGAGAGTGTCTCTTACCTTACCTCTTACGAAAGGGTTCGTTTAACTGGAGTGGCAATAGGCTGACAAAGTTACATCATCAGATATTGGGCATTTCTTTTGACAAAACGTAACTGTTGTGGGAAAATAAAAAATAAATAAATGTAATATTGTTTATAATTTACAGATATATACTGTATATGATGCCAAAACCTTGTGTTGTTGATAGGAGATAGAAGCTGCATAAAAATGTTATATGTTACTCAAATACAAATTATTTTAAGTGAAGAAATGTTGTTGTTTTTTCCTTCGCAAAAAGAATTAGTATATAAATGACATATTCAATTTTTATGCAGTTCCTATCTCCTATCAACAACACAAGGCTTTGGCGTCATACTGCCCTGTAATAATTATTCCACCTAGAAACTGCAGTCAAACATACAGTGAAGCAAAGTTTCTTTAAGGCAAGTCATTTCACTTGGTGGCCATCAGTGCAGCTCCTATCGCTTTGAATGGGGAAACATCAAATACTTCAAAACTATTTGGCAAGTTACATTTCACATCTGATTAAATTTCATATTTGGAATTACCAATGAAATCCAACAACATCTGTCTCATAAATTTTGTTTCTACACGTTTGAATCATCACTGCAAAGCATCAAATTTGTTCAGGCTGCCCAAGTTAATGCGCACCCAAGCGAAATAAATTCACGACACAAACCTAGGTAATATTATTCCTGACAGCAAATCTTCTCCCACAATGACAACCTCTTTGTTTACAAATTTGCAGGGGTTCAAGTGTTTACCATCATGTGATTTGCATTTGAATGGTAGGGGTGGGAATTCCTTTTAAATAAAGAGGTCAGACAGGACAGACTGTTCCTCGTGTTCATTTCATACAGATTACAAAACCAGAGAACATTTGTGTTCAAGTGTACTTGGTTCATATAAAAGTAAAGTTAAATGTTAAAAAGTTAAATGTTTCTTATGTATGTGTGGCAAGTATTCACTGAGATTTCAGTGCATTTGCTGATAACGTTTCATAACAATGAAGCTGCAGAAACCGTCATAAGGACACACGTCTGGACTGAGCCCCTCCCCCGGAGAACTGTCAGTCTATAATGATCGATAATTGACTCCTTTAAAAGAAGGCGGGGCTAAAGTGGCCACCATTACATTTTTCAGCATTCAAAACTATATGAGTGACATGTTTTATATATTCTATCATTTTTGATACAGTCTACTTGCATTTTCTCCAGATAGCAGATGTTGAGTACTTATTTAGTAGTGTTTTGTGTTTTTTTAATTAATTTATTTTTAAATGCTTACTGCATTTTTGTCCGTCCTCGGATGACCTCAAGGTTTTCGAAGGCACTAAGGGACTGCATGCTCTTCGGCCACTGCTGAATCATCAGGTAACCTTTGAGTCAAGATGAGAGGAAGATCTTAAGGGACGTCTTATGAACATGGAGCGGCTAAATTTACTGTTTCATTTTAACAATGATAAATGTCCAATCTCAAAACCTGCACGAGATTCTCACCAGTGACTTCTTTGACAGTACTGAATACACTGAGCTTTGCTGGATCCAGTCCTGGAGTTTTAGTATGCGGGTCACTGTGAATATAAAAAAATAAATATCCTCGTAACAAATGATTGACAGACCCCAACAGTCATCAAAAAAGTGGCTTAATAACGACTTGTAAAAAACACTGAGCATCAAATATTCAAAAGATACTTGTTTTACAGTAGATGGCAGTACACTAAGCATGAATTAAAATGATATCAGAAAGTGTAAATCCTCTTCCTCACCCGCTGAATGTGGTGCTGAGGATGGCAACACCGCCGATGATTTTAGTGCAGTTCTCAAAGGAGTCAATGTTGCTGGCATTGATTGACAGGACGTTGGCTAAAGGCCCCATTCCCAAACCATTGCACACTGGAGAGAAACACACTTCACATATTAACTCCTTTAGTGACAAATTAGCCATGAGGACAATCATACATTCAACATTCAGCTACCTGTAAAACACTGAACACTCTAGCGTTGCCACGATACTGGAATTTCTAACTTCGACACGATACCTTGAAAAAATATCGATAATCGAAACCTTTTTTGATGCTGCACAAATCTCATTAATATCATTAAGATAACATCACGAATCTCATTTTCCGAAAATGTACACTAATGACTGATTTTGTGGTCCAGGGTCACATATACTTGTTTTGATATTTGATTTTTAAAATTTTTTGTTTCATTTGTTTTTTGTTTGTGTTTCGTTTCATTTCATTTGTTTTTTTGTTTCTTTCTTTTTTTTTTTGCTTGTGTTTCATTTTGTGCTTTTTGTTTGTGTTTTGTTTAATTGTTTTTTTGTTTATTTTTTGCTTAGTTTTTGTTTGTGTTTCATTCATTTTTAGTTTGTGTTTTGTTTTGTTTCATTTCATTTGTTTTTGTTTGTGTTTCATTTCGTTTGATTTTTACTTGTTTCATTTCATTTCACTTGTTTTTTGCTTGTGTTTGCGTTTCACATATTAACTGCGGCTCTTTCTGTAGTGACGAATTAGCCATGAGGACAATCATACGTTCAACATTCGGCTACCTGTAAACACTGAACACTCTAGCGTTATCACGGTACTGGAATTTCTAACTTCGATACGATACCTTGAAAAAATATTGATAATCGAAACCTTTTTCGATACTGCACAAATCTCATTAATATCATTAAGATAACGCACGAATCTCATTTTCCGAAAATGTACACTAATGACTGATTTTGAGGTCCACGGTCACATATAGCCTACTGATTTGTTTTTGTTTTGTTTTTGTTTTGTTTTTCGTTTGTGTTTTGTTTCATTTGTTTGTTTGTTTTTGTGTTTTGTTTCATTTCATTTGTTTTTTGCTTGCGTTTCATTTTGTGTTTTTTGCTTGTGTTTCGTTTAATTTGTTTTTTGTTTATTTTTTGCTTAATTTTTGTTTGTGTTTCATTCGTTTTTTTGTTTTTGTTTTGTTTTGTTTCATTTCATTTGTTTTTTGCTTGTGCTTGTGCTTCACATATTAACTGCGGCTCTTTCTGTAGTGACGAATTAGCCATGAGGACAATCATACATTCAACATTCGGCTACCTGTAAACACTAAACACTCTAGCGTTATCACGGTACTGGAATTTCTAACTTCGATACGATACCTTGAAAAAACATCGATAATCGAAACCTTTTTCCATACTGCACAAATCTCATTAAGATAACGCACGAATCTCATTTTCTGAAAATGTACACTTATGACTGATTTTGTGGTCCAGGGTCACATATACTGATTTTTTTTGTTTTTGTTTTTGTTTGTTTTTGCTTGTGTTTCATTTCGTTTCACTTGTGTCTTGCTTGTGTTTGTGCTTCACATATTAACTGCAGCTCTTTCTGTAGTGAAGAATTAGCCATGAGGAAAATCATACATTCAACACTAAAATTGCCAGTAATACTGTACAATGTAGTACTTTTTACAATGTAGTTACTTAGATGGGAATTAATTTCAGGGATTTGATTATTACGTCGGAATGAGTGTATATGTATTGTTTTAAGTCTATACGAATATTCTATGGTGTATTTATACCGCTAAAACACATACACTTAATACACAAACACCCTTAATTGAACATGTACACACAGACATCACCTATATAACATATAACTGCAGGTTAACTATGTTTATAATAACTTTAACTGTTAAAAGCTATTAGTTACTAGTTAATTAGTTAAAGTTATTGTAACTAATAACCTTAACTTTTCCTAATTTGATTGTAATGCAATAATGTGCACCTTTTGTAAAGCTGCTTTGAAACAACTATAAGCGCTATACAAATAAAATTGAATTGAACTGAATTAAAACAGTATAAAGCAATTGCATTATGTTTGTCAAACTAGAAATAAAACAGAAATCGGTCTGAGTTGTACCTTTTGGACACAGGCCTTCACACCTCTTACATTTGCGAACTCCACCCTCATCCACTTCATAGGTGCCAGGGCTGCATGTTCTCACACAGGCCCCGTGATCCGTCACCACATAGTTGTCTGAGGAAAAAAAAAAACAGCAACAACATTAACCACAACCAGCAGCCAATGCTAAATAACTGATGCTTGTGTTAAATCATGGGGTCATGGAGAAACATTATTCAGAAGAGTTGAGCAACAGATGCAGACTCGCTCTCTTTAGCTGGACAGAGTCATTTATATTTTAACCCTATTCCCCTGAAACATTAATCTCCAGAATCCAAGAGCTGCTGGAACACAGTTTCTGCAGGTTTTACTAGGTCAGATTTAAGACTTTGAAAGACCATTTTAAGCCCATTATGAGTGAAATTTAAAAGAACGCTCCACTTTTTTGGGAGAAAATAGATTCATTTTACAACTCCTCTAGAGATAAAGTTGAGTTGAGTTTTAACATTTTTCAATATTATTCAGCCGATCTCCGGTTCTGGTGGGAGCACTTTTAGCTTAGCTTAGCATAGATCATTGAATCGGATTAGACCATTAGCATCTTGCTCAAAAACAGATATTTAAAAGGCAAAAACACATAAATCGATACTATCGATACTAACCAACAGCAAAATCGTATCGTTTCAAATAGTTCAGTATCAGTATGTATCGAAATATCGATATTTTTGACAACACTAGGACGCACTTGATTGAATTTGTACTCTGAATGACCTCAAAGGAACATTATCTATTTGGAAATAGGCTCATATTACAAGTCTGCTAGAGGTAAACAGTTGAGTTTTACCATTTTTCAATCAATTTAGCCGATCTCAGAGTCTGGTGGGAGTATTTTTAGCTTAGCTTAGCATAGATCATTGAATCAGATTAGACCGTTAGCATCTTGCTCAAAAAGAGATATTTAAAAGGCAAAAACACATAAATCGATACTAACCAACAGCAAAATCGTATCGTTTCAAATATTTCAGTATCAATATGTATCGAAATATCGATATTTTTGACAACACTTAACACACTTGATTGAACTTGTACTCTGAATGACCTTAAAGGAACATTATCTATTTGGAAATAGGCTCATATTACAAGTCTGCTAGAGATAAACAGTTGAGTTTTACCATTTTTCAATCAATTCAGCCGATCTCTGAGTCTGGTGGGAGTATTTTTAGCTTAGCTTAGCATAGATCATTGAATCAGATTAGACCGTTAGCATCGGTCAAAAAAAGCATGTTGCTCAAAAAAAAGAAAAAAAAAAGAGATTAGATAATTTTCCTCATTTAAAGCTCGACTCTTCTGTGGTTACATTGTGTACTAAGACTGATGGACAATGAAAAGTTTGACTTTAAAATGTAATGAAAATGAAAGTTTACCTTAACTTTGAAAAAAGTTCAATCTCATGTTTGACTCAAATTAAAATAATTCAAATAGTAATTTGTTTTGTCTATGCATTGAGATTCATTGGGATTCTAAGTAATATTAAATCAATTAATTGAATTACTATCTATTAAATACTACTATTAAATCAATTACTAAACTACTAGCAATTATGAAAAATAATTAAAATACAATTTTAATTATGCAATTGGTGATTAATTACTTACCCAACCCAACATTGAAAACAACAATATTGTTATTTATTGTACAGTGCTCAGTATAATTATAATCATAGAGGATGATTCGATGCACCTTGAAAGAAACTGTACGTCCCTCAAGATTCTATTTATGCATGCATACAGTATATTAATTGGTATTAATAAACTGTACGTTTTAAATAAGAATGTTCTGCTTTTACCTCCAAGGTAACGAAAAGTGTGATCCTATCTGTTTCAATGGTTCCTGCTGGGGCACCGGACCCGACAAGTGTCAAAGAAGTAAGTACTTTTATGCATTTCTTTTCTTCTCTTTCGAATTTGTATGTATTTCAACTCAAAAATAGTCAAAACCCACCATATAGAAGTGTTTATGAATAAAGCTTCATGAAACAAAGCAACAGAAGTGACTGAATTTAGTGAACTGAAACATATTCAGTGCTCAGCGTAATTGAGTGCACCCCATTTTGAAAATTAGTATTTTTCTCCGTTTCTCAGTGAATATAAGCAATGTATTTTGGTGCATTTAAACAAAACAGATTTATTAAACAGATATATTATATATTATTATATTAATATATAATATGTTAGTCACCAAACATATTTAGAAACTGAAAGATAATACAATTAAATTCAAGCAAAATATTGCAAAAAATAAATTACAACCTACAAAATTTAAAATGTTTTGCTTCTCTTGATTTTTCCTCTTTTTTAAATTTGTATTTCATATTTTTCTATAACATATACATTTGGGTGTACTAGTTTTTGGGCCGCTATCGTAAGTTATTTTGTTAGATAAGCTCCAGATTTGGCTTCAGTACTGACTAATCTAATGTACATGCACAAATATAATATTGTATAGCTTCCTATTAAAAATATGAATTTAAAAAAAAGATTTGTGAGGGGTGTACTTATATATGCTGAGCACTGTATATGTTCCAGCAAATGCAATTTTTAATTACATTTTATTTTAAGGTGACGCAGTTACAGTGTAACTATTCATTTAACTACTGAGTAATATTAATTAATTACATCTACTTATACTATATGATTGGGTTTAGAATGTGGCTCAAGTTTAGACTTAATGGACCCTTTTCACAAGCCTGTTATGACGCGTTTAACGGTCATCAGCATCTTAAATCCTTAAGTTTTTAATATTTTGATTTTTTAAAAAACGTATGAACATTTATATGTATTTATGTATGTATTATATCATCTTTGCTTCAAATTACAAAAAACGAATTACCGCTTGTGTGAGGTGTTTCTAATGCAGTGTCTATGGGGTCAGGACAGTACATTTGACGTTATTCTCTCCTCTGGCTACCGTCATCAATCTCACACATTTGCTTTTCCTTTTTCTGAACGTCTTGATAACACCATCGTGGAGTTTTTCTTTGATTATTTGAGCAAATAAGATTGCAAAAAAATATTTGTTGTATTCTCCCATCCACTGCGCTCTAAGTTTACCCAACTATGACGCCTTCCACTACTGAAAAACCCGGAAATGTGAAAAGGGTCTATTACATGTAATTATGCAAAAATCATTGTAATTCATTAATTCATTCATTCACTCATTTTCTTTTCGGCTTAGTCCCTTTATTAATCTGGGGTCAACACAGCGGAATGAACCGCCAACTTATCCAGCATATGCTTTACACAGCGGATGCCCTTCCAGCCGCAACCCATCACTGGGAAACATCCATACACACCCATTCACACACATACACTACGGACAATTTACCTTACCCAATTCACCTATAGCGCATGTCTTTGGACTTGTGGGGGAAACCGGAGCACCCGGAGGAAACCCACGCCAACACGGGGAGAACATGCAAACTCCACACAGAAACGCCAACTGACCCAGCCGAGGCTCGAACCAGCAACCTTCTTGCTGTGAGGCGAACGTGCTACCCACTGCGCCACCGTGCAGCCCCATTGTAATTTCTATATTAAGTAATTTCTATAGTAAGTGCATCTGTAACTACTACCTTAAATTAAAGTGTTCCCCAATTCTTTAGTGAGTTCTAGACTTTAAAGTACATATAAAACCAAAACTAACCATACTGATTTTGTGAGCTCACATTGCTAGTTTTGTGGTGAACAATTCATCTGTGCATGTCATTACGAAAAAAAATGCTTGCCCTTAAAATCTGAAAAACCTGTTTGTTTTCAGTTAAATTCTCAGATTATGTCTTTCTGAGGTATTGGGCGTGGCTAACATACTTAACCACGCCCCTCCAGCTGTCAGTTTTGACAACAAACAGAAATGATGATGAGGAGGAGTCTGTTAGGTTGTAATAACTCTCCCCAAACCCTTTCCCTGATCTTTCTGAATAAAATGCATACTTTACTACATCCAATTAGCTCACAGTAGAAAAAATAAGCCACGCCCACTGTTTTCTCATTTAATATTCCGTTTCTCTACGAACTGCATCACAATACAGAAAAAAACAGTCGCAACTTCCAGTTTATACTGACTTTAAGGACTAAAATTTTCCCTTGCGGAAACTCTGGCACAGCACAAATTCACATAAAAGACTTCAGGCGGCCTTACGTGGGCATATCTTGATGCACGTCGCCCCAAAGCTGTACTTCCCGTCTGGGTTTGGCGCGAGTTGGTGTGTGTTTGGGTCGTAGAGCATGAGCCGTGGACACGCGTCCTTGCATGTCCCTTCTTCCTGGAAGTCCTTACAGGCCTGCAGAACACAAACACACACAGCGTTTTCGATGAGCACAGTAATCTGAACGCATTTCCTCAGCCTTGCTGCAGCTGCCAATGACAGCTTACACATACAAAACACATACACTTAATACACTCCATTGAACATGTACACATAGACATCACCTTTATAACTGCAAGTTAACTATGCTTATACACTCCCCGGCCACTTTATTAGGTACACCTGTCCAACTGCTCGTTAATGCAAATTTCTAATCAGCCAATCACATGGCAGCAACTCAATGCATTTAGGCACGTAGACATGGTCAAGACGATCTGCTGCAGTTCAAATCATCGATCGCTATAGACTGAGGATTCTCCAGGGAAGGGGCTCGGATCAGACGTGTGTTTTTACGAACTTCTCCAGATTTTGTGTGATTCGAACGTTTAGAAATGAAAGTAAAGAGACAGTTGTTGTTTAATTTTATTGGTGATTCCTAATATGGAATGTAATCGTAAGCTTGGCAAGCAATTTTGGAGAATTTGATGTTTCCCCATTCAGACAGAATGCCCGAGCATAATGGCCGAGAGGCGTTTCAAAGATGGCAGCCGAGTGAAATGACTTGCCTTAAAGGGACTTTGGTAACCGTCCAGAAGACCAATCAGAGCTCGATTGTAGATAGCCACGCCTACGTTTTCAAAACTTTGCATTTCAGTCTGTCTGTATTGAAAAGTAAAGTGTTTCCAAACTAAAGCAGAGTCCTCAGTGTTTTCAAAACTGTTTTTATGTGACGAAGATGCAAAAGTAGTGTGAACATCAGGTGTAACCAAAACAAAATGAACGGGTGTGAATGGCGCCTTATACATACTTATACACTTACTTATAAGTGACTCCGGACTTTACGTTGTACGGTAAATTTTTGGCAATATTATTCAGCTTTCAGATAACACACGAATCTCATTTTCCGAAAATGTACACTTTTGACTGACTTTGTGGTCCAGGGTCACATATACTTGTTTTGATTTTTGATTGGTTTTTGTGTTTTCATTTCGTTAAGTTTTTTTATTTAGTTTAGTTTTTTGTTTCATTTTGCTTTTTGTTTCATTTCGTTTCATTTTTTGTTTCGTTTCGTTTTTTTGTTTCGTTTCTGGGTTTTTTTTCACTTCGTTTCTTGTTTTGTTTCAATTTTGGTTTCATTTTTTGTTTTGTTTCATTTCTTGTTTCATTTCATTCAGCTTTTTGTTTTGTTTCATTTTTCGTTTTATTTAGTTTCTCGTTTCGTTTTTCATTTTGTTTCGTACATTTTTTTGTTTTGTATAGTTTTTTGTTTTGTTTCGTTTCCTTTTTTGTTTTGTTTTGTTTTTTATTCATTTTGTTAAATCTTTTGTTTTGTTTAATTTTTCGTTTAATTTAATTTAGTTTTGTTTTTTGTTTCATTTGTTTATTTCGTTTAATTTCATTTTTAGTTTTGTTTCATTTTTTATTTCGTTGTTGTTTTTGTTTTCACTGTTTGTCTCATTTTTGATTTATTTAGGTTTTTTTATTTCTATTTTTGTTTCGTTTTTCTTTTAGTTTTATGTTTTCTGCTTCATTTTGTTTCAATATTTATTGCTTATAGCGGTTATTTTTGACAGTGAATAGTACAAATGTGACTTTTTTACAACCACAAAGTCTTTTCCTATCATGTCCATATTTTTGTGTCCACATAGCCATTTCCTCAAAAGACACCAATGTTTGATGAAGTAATAACTTTTGTTTGTTTTTTTAAACAAAATGATAAAAGAGCAGCAGATTGGTCATTTATGTGTGTGTGTGTGTGTGCGTGCGTGCGTGCGTGCGTGCGTGCGTGCGTGTGCGTGTGCGTGTGTGTGCGCGTGTGTGTGTGTGTGTGTTTCTCACCAGACAGTCTGTAGGTTTGGGTCCAGTGCATCCAGCAGCACAGTGTTCATTACAGCAGTCAATGGGTTTGGGTCCTTTACACCTCCCTGAACACTGCTCCGCACAGATCACCTTCGTCACTACATTCACACACAAGAAATAACTTTAGACACATCGCAACACCGCAGCAACAATTCTATATTTATCTGAAGACTTTTCAAAACAGCCCTCAAGGGGTCAAGTAGCTTTTCTAGCAGTTGCGAAATGTGAGTCAAAGATCAACTAAATAAACTTAAGAGCACAAAACACTACTTACAAATCAGAAATATATTTTTAGAGAAATCCAATATTGTTACTTTAGAGCTCTTTTTATGCAATGCTATTGTGTGGTCACACAAATGGGAATTTAGTGTCCACATGAACTTAAATTGCTCATATACTGAAAGCGTGTTAAAGTGTCTAATATTAAAGTTTCAGTCATGGTTTCTACAGAAATATGAAGCAGTGCAACTGTTTTCATTCAACAAATACTTGTATATATTTGAGAAAATGCTTGTTTATATTTATAAATTAAATATGTATATCTAAAACAAATTATATATAAACATAAATGCAAATATTTAGCATTTTTTATGTTTTATTTCTATATATATGCACAATATTATACACAATGTAAATGCAAGCTTTTATTTTGGATGCAATTAATCGCGATTAATTCAAGTCACGACAACTTAATTTTTTATGTTACTTTATCTTATGCTAATAAGTTAATCAGGTTTTAACTATTTATTTTCAATCATTCATTTTCCTTCTGCTTAGACTCTTTTTCAGAGGTCGCTACAGCGGAATGAACCGCCAACTATTCCGGCATATGTTTTACGCAGCGGATGCCCTTCCAGCTGCAATCCAGTACTGGGAAACACCCATACTCTCTCACATTCACACTCATACACTACGGCCAATTTAGTTAATCCAATTCACCTATAGAGCATGTGTTTGGACTGTGGGAGAAACCTGGCCCAGCCAGGACTTGAACCAGCGACCTTCTTGCTGTGAGGCAACAGTGCTAACCACTGAGCCACCATGCCACCAAGTATTTATTTTAAGTTATACAAAGTTTAACTTAATATTTTTTGTCAGTTTGACTGATATACACACTGATATACATATACACATAACTACAATAAATTAAGTCAGCAAAGCATTTTTTACAGCGAAGCTCCTTGAGCTCAGACTGGGATGTCATACAATTTTACAATATGTTCCAATAAAAAAAGCTATTTAAAATTGTAATATTATTTTACAATTATGACTGTTTTAACTGTGTTTTTGATCTCATATATGCAGTCTAGTTGGGCAGAAGAGACCCAAATACTAATGTACAGTGCTCAGCATATATAAGTACACCCCTCACAAATCTATCTTTTAAATTCATATTTTTAATAGGAAGCTATACAATATTAAATTTGTGCATGTACATTAGATTAGTCAGTACTGAAGCCAAATCTGGAGCTAATCTAACAAAATAACTTACGATAACGGCCCAAAAACTAGTACACCCAAATGTATATGTTATAGAAAAATATGAAATACAAATTTAAAAAAGAGGAAAAATCAAGAGAAGCAAAAAAGAAAAGGAAAAATTTAGTTGAAATTTTCTTTTTTCAATATTTTGCTTGAATTTAATTGTATTATCTTTCAATTTATAAAGATGTTTGGTGACTAAAATATAATTTTAATAAATATATCTGTTTAATAAATCTGTTTTGTTTAAATGCACCAAAATACATTGCCTATATTCACTGAGAAACGGAGAAAAATACTAATTTTCAAAATGGGGTGTACTCAATTACGCTGAGCACTGAATATGTTTCAGTTCACTAAATTCAGTCACTTCTGTTGCTTTGTTTCATGAAGCTTTATTCATAAACACTTCTATATGGTGGGTTTTGACTATTTTTGAGTTGAAATACATAAACATTCGAAAGAGAAGAAAAGAAATGCATAGAAGTACTTACTTCTTTGACACTTGTCGGGTCCGGTGCCCCAGCAGGAACCATTGAAACAGATAGGGTCACACTTTTCTTTACCTTGTTGGTAAAAGCAGAACATTCTTATTTAAAACGTACAGTTTATTAATACCAATTAATATACTGTATGCATGCATAAATAGAATCTTGAGGGACGTACAGTTTCTTGCAAGGGTCGTCAAATTATACTTTATAATTGTAGGCGGGCTCTTCATGTTTAGGATGTCGGTCCACTTGATGGTCTCCACGTTACATAAATAATCGTTATTTTCAAATTTTACTCCACCCTTCAGTATTTCTAAGATGAAAAATGAACAATGCATTCACACATGACAAACTTGACTAAGAGCGACATTTGAAATACAGGTCTATTAGTATTTTCCACATATAACATTCTGCGCTGGGCATGGTAATTAATGTCATTTTCTCTAAAATAATAGATGTGCAAAAGAAAACCCAGGCTCATTGGAGATTTGTGCCCAGGGCTACATTTTTGAGAAGTGAAGTTTCACAAACTAATTTCGAGAGGAGCACGTGACATGAACGACGACAGCTGATACCTATCGCTAATCATTAGCCAACCTATCAGATCATTACAAATCACTATAAATACCCTGCCAAAAATCTCATTCCCTATCTTCATTTTCGGAAACCCCCCCTCCTCCCCTATCTTTCCCCTATCCTTCTCCCTGATTGGGCGACACGGCGACTCAACGAGAAAACCAAGGTTCAAGTGCTATTTGAACTAGTGGGTACTCTCTGAGCGGAGTTTGCATGTTCTCCTCGTGTTCGCGTGGGTTTTCCCCGGGTACTCCGGTTTCCTCCCACAATCTAAAAACATGCAGTCACAAGCACTTAAACACACACGTACCGTATTAATTAGAACCAAAGGGAGGCTTTCGAGAAACACCTGATCTCGTATCCCTCCTAATGCTCATTGACCAGGCGGGAACCTTGGGCTCACCTATCTCCGAGCTCAGGGTTCTCTCCCGGGACAGCATGCCAAATCTGCTATCATAGTCGAGCATTATCTAAGTGCGAACTCTTGAACTGTGAAATATGTGCCCAGGGCTAGGTATGCTTATGTTTTTTAGGGCTGCAACTAATGATTATTTTTTTGATAATCGACTAGTTCAACCCAGGTTCATTCTGATTACGTACCTCTATATACATTTCTGGAGAGCGCCAAATACGTCCCAGGAAGTATGTTTTTTTTGCAGTTTTTGTTTTCGCGAACACACCAGACGCCGCTGTGTATGCTTACTGAGATCTCAAATTTCTCTCACGAGTGCCATTTGCGTCTGCTGTTCTCATGTAAATCCACCAGAGGCCGCTGTCGACTGACTGACTGACTTAATGACTGACTGATATTTACTTGTTTATTTTATTTTTTGGCTTTTGTTTTTGTCTTACCCGCTTTCTGGAACCGTTCTTCACCGGACTCGAACCCCGTTGTCATGGTCACCTCCTCTCTGCGTCTCAATTCTGCCGACGTACGCAGCGAGCTACTGGACAAACTGGTAACAGCGGGAAAGCCGCCCATACGGAGGTAAGTGGTCAGCTGGTAAGCACGAAAAGGAACGGCATCATACCGCCCCGTAGCGTTCGTTTTAAAGACGAAATGCAGCCATACGTACCTCTGGCTACATAATTCGCGATCTCCAGAAATGTATATAGGGCTACTTTTTCAGAATGAGCCTATGTTAGATTAGTTGGTCGATTATTTTTTTCAGATTAATCGATTAATCAACTAAATACTTTTTCAAAATTTGACATTCTGCTTATTATAACTATATGAAACCGTATATCAGGGTATTACTTATGTATACAAGTATACTTAAAAAATGCAAAAGCCACATATCGAGTTTAATGATCTATAATTTCGACATTTTAAACCTTTAATGAAAAACAAAGTTTTTTTTTTTTTACGGTAAATATACATATATTTTACGGTTCTCAAAAATGTAGCCCTGGGCACATATTCCCAATGAGCCTAGGTTGGCAAAAGACATACAGTTGAAGTAGGAAGCTTACATATGCCTTGCAGAATTAGCAAAATGTTAATTATTTTATGAAAATAAGAGTGAACATACAAAATGCAGCTGTTTTTTTGTGTTATTTTTTGTTTAACACTAACCTAAATAAGGCATTTCGCATAAAACAATTTTACAAATAGTACACAAGAAAAAAATAGTCGTTGAATTTATAAAAGATGACCCCGTTAAATCTTTACACACACTTGATTCTTAAGTAATGTTTTTTTAATGTGCGATATCTTATTCAGCTAAAATATTAACACACATTTTGTACGATTCCTCTTATTTTTCTGATTCTGCAAGGTGTATGTTAACCTTTGACTTCAACTGTAAATACAGGATAATCAGGAGCATGTTTTATTTTCATTTAGCAGAAGAAGAACAAAAAAAATAATCACAGAGAGATCAGTTTTATATAAACACATACCAGTTAAACTAGTCAGCGGCAACTCTTTTACGCCTTGTGCGATGCTGTCGTTGGAGTTCGCTAGGACGGCCAAGGCAAATTTGTCTTCATAAAGTGAGTGTCCGCGAATGATGCGGAGGTTGTCCAGAGGAATTTCGCGAGCAGAATTCACTGCGATAAGAACATAGCCACCAACTTCCTGGATGCTCTATAGTCAATAACAACCCAAAATACCATTAAACATAAATAACTCACTTAAAGGGTTAGTTCAGCAAATATAAAAACAGAATAAACTATGCTTTAATAGGTGCTAATAAATAGTTAATATCTAAATAATAGGCAGGTAATAAGCCAGTAGTAAATGGTATGAATTGTTACTTAAACTAAAGTGTAACCACACTTTCACACATTTTTACCATGATTTACAAAGGAATGTCCACTAAAATGTCATTAATTTTGATATTTTACATCCAAAAAACTATTCAGGCATAATAAAACAGTTCATTTTGATGAGATATTAAAACACTCTATTAATGATCACAGTGAAGTGCCAGAACACAAATTTTATGGTAATCAAATCATAGTCAGGTACAGAAATTGAAAAAAAAAAATCTAATAATTAAAATGACACCGCAAAGAGTTTACTATTTAAATAGTTCAATCAAATTATTTTTTATTAAAGTTACAAATGGTGAAATTGCTTGTGCCCGTATGCTTCAAACTCTCTTAGGGCTTAAAAATGTGCAAATGATAAACTTTTACTCCATTAGGGTTAACCTAACTTCACAAATCTCATGTAACTTTGGTTATATAATCCCAATTTAATATACACTATCTGACAAAAGTCTTGTCGTTGATCCCAGTTGTAAGAGCAACAAATAATAACTTGACTTCTAGTTGATCATTTGGAAAAGTGGCAGAAGGTAGATTTTTCTGATGAATCATCTGTTGAACTGCATCCCAATCATCACAAATACTGCAGAAGACCTACTGGAACCCGCATGGACCCAAGATTCTCACAGAAATCAGTCAAGTTTGGTGAAGGAAGAATCATGGTTTGGGGTTACATTCAGTATGGGGGCCTACGAGAGATCTGCAGAGTGGATGGCAACATCAACAGCCTGAGGTATCAAGACATTTGTGCTGCCCATTACATTACAAACCACAGGAGAGGGCAAATTCTTCAGCAGGATAGTGCTCCTTCTCATACTTCAGCCTCCACATCAAAGCTCCTGAAAGCAAAGACGGTCAAGGTGCTCCAGGATTGGCCAGTCCAGTCACCAGACATGAACATTATTGAGCACGTCTGGGGTAAGATGAAGGAGGAGACATTGAAGATGAATCCCAAGAATCTTGATGAACTCTGGGAGTCCTGCAAGAACGCTTTCTTTGCCATTCCAGATGACTTTATTAATAAGTGATTTGAGTCATTGCAGAGATGTATGGATGCAGTCCTCCAAGCTCATGGGAGTCATACACAAATTCATTCTTTTTCCACTGCACCATGACTTTATATTCTACACTGGACATTATTTCTGTTAAAGGTGCAGTAGGTGATCTGCCAAAATGCTAACGGGTTAGCATAATATCTTTGAAACACAGTCCCACCCCTGCCGTCCAAAGTCGTTAAAGATGACAGCAGACAACCCACTAGTTCATGTCATTCGCCAGTTAGAAAACTTTACAGTACTTTATAATACTACAATTCCGAATGAAAAAGTGTATTATAACTAGCACGTTTTCAGTTGTGTAGCAAGCAAAACGTCTCATAATGGTCTCAATCTCTCATGCGCGTTGTCTTAAAGCCACTACTGTATGCTTAATGGTTGGCCGGTGGGGTGCAGGAATTACACTTATTACTAAGCCATACCTACATGCTGTTTCAGACCAAATATTCAGAGTAGCATGGTAAACAATATAGGGAGCGTGTCACAGGCTGTCATTGTTCAAAAATGAACCAATGTGATGTGAATATAAAAGCAACTTCACCTCAGTAAAGCAGGCTAGGTGGA
This sequence comes from Danio jaintianensis, assembly GCA_903798115.1. Lineage (NCBI taxonomy): Eukaryota > Metazoa > Chordata > Actinopteri > Cypriniformes > Danionidae > Danio > Danio jaintianensis. The sequence continues at coordinate 3,485,838 of CAIGQV010016226.1, read as the reverse complement.
ATAGCGCTGTTCACTGATGTTTTGTTGTTAAACTAAATAAAAATCTACATTATCGATGCTGTCAAAGGTCCCTTATGAAACTGAAATTAGTCACATCAATCCACCGGAAGATTTCAGTGACTGAACAACACTTCCGTGCATATAACCATTCATAACACAACACAATCTACATAAGCTTTGCGTGACTAAAATAGTTTTAACACATAACTTTACTTGTCTAACAGAAATACTTCAGCCATGGTGTCGTCCTTCCTCCAACGTGCAACAGTAACTCCAATATTAATTCAGGATTTTAACAAGTTTTGATTCAGCATTTGTTTTTACCGCTGTGATTGTCTCGTCTGCACATGAACACGCGGCGTGCATGCACGCGTGTACACGCAAATGGCGGATTGTGCCATTGTACAAATCTACATTTGCTGACAGACAGTTTGGGCTACTTATCAGAATTATGGGAATTATCGGCCCGACAATATTTAATTGGATGAACATTTTTTTGTTTTATGCCTGACCCAGATTATAAAAATACATATAAATACATTTAGATAATTTACTTTAATCATTACTATTGGAATGTGAAGAGACTTTAAACCAGCACAACAAAAAATGTTTCTGAAGACAATCACCTGCACCTTGAGTGACAAGACTTTTGTCTAAGCAAAGTCCGACCTTACTGTCCTAATCAAATAATTAAAAATCAAGGCATGATCATATTTTATTTAGGTAAAATAAGCGTAATCTATAGGTCTTTGCCTTTCATACAAGCCACTTCTGATACCAAATGATCAACTAGAAGTCAAGTAATTATTTGTTGTTCCTAAAACTTGGATAGTCAACAAGATTTTTGTCAGGTAGTGTATATGTACTATATAATCCCAACTCAACATTGCAGATCCTGCTATGTGACTACTGATGCTAAAACAATATATTGCAGCCCCAATATACATTATGCAGTGTTATATTTGATACTATTTTTTGGCTTCTGTACCTGAAAACTACAGTTAGATACTGTTTATTTTAGCACTATATTGTATTCATTTGTGCTTTTGCTTGTAGAGTTGTTGTTGTTTTTTTTTTACAATGTCCTGTTTTACCCTTACTGAAAATATCTGTGAGCAATCTGTACACTGGAAAATATGATTCATTGGATTTACTAAATTATTTTAAGGTAAGTGGTTGCAAAAATTTATATGGGCTGAATTTAAACAAACAAATTTAGTAATGTTCAAGTTAATTTGCTTGTGTAAATCCAGCCCATATGAATTGTTTGCAACCACTTACCTTTAGTAAATCCAATGTATAATTTAGTAAATCCAATGAATATTTTTTTCAGTGTATTGTCGCACCCCTAGGTCATATTGAATGAGTGTATAGGGGTGATTTCGGATACATCCATAGTTTTGAGGCATTTGTCATGATATACGGTCTACATTTATCATAGTAACATGCTTAAGACAATGGTGTACAGATGACGTACGACGCATTGAAATATCATCATTGCAGGATTTATCATACCTTAAGGAAGGACAGGTCGTAATTTTCCGTCATATATGTGATTTCCAGGTTCTCCAGAAGCACGGTGCAGTTTCTGTACATTTTGAGCAGAATCTGATAATGGTTGTCCACCGTTCCCAGAAGAGACAGTTTGTTGTTCGCTCCCTGACACACTGAAACACACACACACACACAGAGAAAGAACCATTCAACTCAATTCACCAGCGGTCCTCGTGGGGAAAAGTACAACAATGCTTTTTGTTGGTAATTATGTTTTTACTCATTTCGAAATGTGTTAATCCATAAATCATCCAAACCAAAAAATAAATAAATAAATAAAATGTGTTATTATTACAAAGGCAAAATGTGTTTCTGAAGCATTAAAACAATAATAGTGCAACGCAGCTTATATTTTTCCCCCTGACCTGCGAGCAATTAATACAACTTTTTGGTCACACTTTATTTTAATGTACAATTCACGCTATTAACCAACAATTTTAGCTCAATAAACTACTAATTAGCTGTTAATTAATAGTTAGTAAGCTACTAGTTAGGTTTAGGTATTGGGCAGGGATGTAAAATAAGATACTGTCAGGATCACCAGCGATCTAGCATTTGCAGATGGCTGGAGAACTACACATCTGCCACTTTAATGAACTACAACTCCCATCATGCACCTCACACACACCAGTTCCAGTTCTCTTGCTGATTACACACACACAGCTGGAAGCTCATGATGGACTAATTAGATGGACCATAAAAACAGCACACACACAAATATCATTGCTGAGTCTTGTGATCTGTAAGTGAGCATTACTAAGAGTTTTCCTTGTCTTGTCGTGTTTTTGACCTTTGCTTTGTTTTACTATTTATGTTGTTTTGCCGCCTGTCCCGACCATTTGCCTGTATTCTGATCACGCTTTTGGAATATCTGCATGCTCCTGTCTGTCCCTGTTTTGACCTTTTCCTACTTTTGACCTGTCTTACAATTCTCTTAATAAACTGCACTTGGATTCTCATCTCTGTTGTCCTCGACTCATTACACATACTTTATAAGTGCTAATAAACAGTTAATATCTTAATAATAGGCAAGTAATAAGCCAGTAGCAAATGGTGTTAATTGTTACTTAAACTAAAGTGTAACCAAATTTTCATACGTTTTAATCATGATTTACAAAGAAATGTCCACTTAAATGTCATTAATTTTGATATTTTATGTCCAAAAATGCTTTTCAGACATAATAAATCAAGATTCATTTTGATGAGCTATTAAAATATAAAATATATATAATAAAATATATATAATAAAATATATATAATATTAAAATATATATGATCACAGCAACCTGCTAAAATACAAATGAAATCTCATTTTAATCCATCATATTTTGCCATTATAATATTAAACTTTATTTTTATATAGCGCCTTTAAAAAGTAGCATCTCAAGGCACTTTACAGACATACAAAATGTGCAGCAGTAAAAGATACATACAAGGATGAATGCAAAGGAAAAATGTAATAATACAAAATAATTAAAAACACAAAATAATAATAGTAATAGATCTAAAAATCAAATAGAATCAAATAAAAGCTACCCTAAACAAGTAAGTTTTAAGAGATGATTTAAAAATACTTAGGGATTCTCCATTGTCCTTCATGCATTGTAAAAAATGATATGACAAAAAGTCATGACAACAAATGATTTTGTTAACTTATTTTAATGTTAATCAGGTTTCAACAAAAAATTTTTTTGCTATATTATTAAATATTTAAATGTAATATTTTTGTCAGTTTGACTAATGTAAGTTGAGATGACTAGAAATTTTCATTTGATTTATTCATTCATTCATTTTCCATCGTCTTTGTCCCATATTTATCCTGTGTTGGTGTGGGTTTCCTCCGGGTGCTCTGGTTTCCCCCACAGTCCAAAAGACATGCGGTGTAGGTGAACTGAATAAACTAAATTGGCCATAGTGTATGAGTGTGTGTGTAAATGAGTGTGTATGGTTGTTTCCCAGTACTGGGTTGCAGCTGGAAGGGCATTCGCTGTGTAAAACATATGCTGGATAAGTTGGCGGTTCATTCCGCTGTGGCGACATCATGTAACAATGAAAATGGGAGTAGCTAAAAAAATCAGCTTTGAAACAACCAAACATCAAAATAAAACAGGCAGCTAGTTATTTTACATTTCACAAACAATATCATTTTTACTGTGTTTTTTGATTCAATAAATGCAGCCTTGTTGAGCATTAATTAAAAAAAATCTCAACTTCAAATGATTAAAGGAACATTCGGTAGAGTGAATATTAATATTCAAGCTGATGAATCAAAGCTTTCAACAAGGTCCTTTAGCAATAATTACATTCTTGCTCCTGCATGTGTATTTCACATTCGTGGAATTTCAGCTCATTTTGCAAGGCAAATTTGTTCCAATTATACAAATTACACAGAGGGCATGTGTACAGCGCAATCGCCAGTCTGAAGAAGCACAGGTTTCCACTTGAATTCATGTCTATATGCTCTGGCCAATCTTTTTCAAACACAATTAAAGACTACAATGAGAATAATCAGTCAAATGGGGATGATCTGAGGCATGTAGTGTAGGTTTCATGTGTCATTCGGTCTGCATTTGTTTTAAAGGGCTCCTATTGTACCCATTTTACATGATAAAATAAGTCTTTGGTGTGTCCAGAATGTGTCTGTGAGGTTTCAGCTCAAAATACCCATCAGATCATTTATTATAGGAATATGTCCATTTTGGGGTCAGATGAAAGTGTAGCTGGTTTTGTAGCCTGTGCCTTAAATGCAAATGAGCTGGTCCTCCGTTCCCACGTGCGTGTCTGCTTTTTTAAAAACATTTTAAACTTATAAAACTCATTCTTGAGGTGCAGCTGATCGAAGATCGATCTTTTAATCCCAGTTTCTTTGCAAATCCTATTAATGTCTTGTGGAGATTATTATACGCATTTCTATGGCGATATGTTAATATCCGCCAGTCAATCAATATTGAAATATTATGAGAATAAAGTCAAAATTGTATGAGAATAAAATCTGAATTTTACAAGAATAAAGTCAAAATATTACGAGGATAAAGTTGGTATATTATGAGAATAAATTCAAAATATTACCAGAATAAAATTGAAAGATTGCGAGAATAAAGTCGAAATTTTATGAGAATAAAGTCAAAATATTACAAGAATGAAATCAAAATATTTAGAAAATAAAGTCAAAATGTTATGAGAATAAAGTCGAAATATTACGAGAATAAAGCCAAAATATCATGAGAATAAAGTCAAAATATTACGAGAATAAAGTCAAAATATTATGAGAAGAAAGTCGAAATATCATGAGAAGAAAGTCTAAATATCATGAGAAAAACTTAAATGTAACGCATGTTCTCCCCATGTTCACGTGGGTTTCCTCCGGGTGCTCCGGTTTCCCCCACAAGTCTAAAGACATGTGCTATAGGTGAACTGGGTAAGCTAAATTGTCTGAAGTGTATGTGAATGAGTGTGTATGGATGTTTCCCAGTGATGGGTTGCAGCTGGAAGGGCATCCGCAGCGTAAAACATATGCTGGATAAGTTGGCGGTTCATTCCGCTGTGGCGACCCCAGATTAATAAAAGGACTAAGCTGAAAAGAAAATGAATGAATGAATGAATTATGAGTGTAAAGTAAATATTACGAGAATAAATAATAATAATACTTAGAGTCACAGGGTGACACGGTGGCTCAGTGTTTAGCACTGTTGCCTCACAGCAAGGTCGTTGGTTCGAGTCCCGGCTGGGTCAGTTGGCATTTCTGTATGGAGTGTGCATGTTCTCTACATGTTGGTGTGGGTTTCCTCCGGGTGCTCCGGTTTCCCCCACAGTCCAAACACATGCGCTATAGGGGAGTTGAATAAACGATATTGGCTGTAGTGTATGAGTGAGTGTGTGTGAATGAGTGTGTATGGATGTTTCCCAGTACTGGGTTGCAGATGGAAGGGCATCCGCTGTGTAAAACATATGCTGGATAAGTTGGCGGTTCATTCTGCTGTTGCGACCCCAGATTAATAAGGAACTAAGTCAAAGGAAAAAGAATAAATGATAATACGTAGAGTCATTTTTAATTTTTTTTTACATGGCATAAAACGCCGTCGTAAAAAGAATTATCTGTACAAAAAGTTAATTTAATGAGGCTCTTTCCTAAAAAAGTTGTTAATCCAACCCATTTAGAATGTCATTACGAGCATTTTACATTTTAACTAACATGGTTCAAAGAAGGATCTGCGACAGAGCAACTATGGTTTTAGCAAACACTCGTCATCACATCGTTCATTTCCCAAAACCTAAATCATACTATAGTATTTCAGCCGCAAATTTGGGAAACGAATCCCTGAATGGCTAACATAAATAGAGCCAATGGCAGAAAGAGCTCCTCTGAAGGCTTCCAAAACATTCTCATGCACTCATCTGAGAAACAGATACCTCTACATTTACACCGTCACTGTTGATTCTGTGCGCTTTCAAGCATTGATGACAGAATTAGTCTTGTTTTGCACCAGCAGATATTCCCAATGAGGCCAATAAAGATGCATCAGACTGTGAAACTGTGTGTAATTGCATCATTGTGTAAGTCTTAATTAAGTTATTGTGTAATAGAAGACAGATCCAGTCTTCAAAAGTGACTTCGCTTGATTAGCGGCAAAGCGTGATGGGAATTCCCACCGATTTCACGGAAATTAGCATTTCAAATCTTTGGAGGTGACAAAGATAAAATAACTCTCAAGACAAATACAAGATGATGAAGCAGATCGGATTCACTGTGCATGATTCCCTGACTGTTCGATTCGATTCATGATTTTGATTTCATGATTCAATTCAGTGCTAAAAAACATTAGAGACATTATACAGTAAATTGAAATTTGAAAAATATTAATATACTAATATAATATAAATACTGAGCCTCGGCTGGGTCAGTTGGCGTTTCTGTGTGGAGTTTGCATGTTCTCCCCGTGTTGGCGTGGGTTTCCTCCGGGTGCTCCGGTTTCCCCCACAAGTCCAAAGACATGCGCTATAGGTCAATTGGGTAAGCTAAATTGTCCGTAGTGTATGTGTGGAAATGAGTGTGTATGGATGTTTCCCAGTGATGGGTTGCAGCTGGAAGGGCATCCGCTGCGTAAAACATATGCTGGATAAGTTGGCGGTTCGTTCCACTGTGGGGATTATTAAAGGGACTAAGCCGAAAAGAAAATGAATGAATGAATGAATGAATGAATATAAATACTAATACTATGAATACTAGTCAAAATACCAATCAACTAACAAAACTAATCAAATAAATTACAGAATTACAGAAAGAAAGACTTTGACTGAACTCTTACCACTCTTTAGCACTGCTTTTTAACTATGATCTGAACAAAGATGAAGCAGAGCAGTTATTAAACAAAAATAATACAGTATAATTTCTGAATTTGAAGCAAAACAGAATGGTCGGACATTAGTTTTTTGTGAAACTGTTGGCCGACTACATGAATATCTGAATAAAACAGCAGACGAGCTGAACGAGATCAAAAATTCATGTTCAATATTTTTACTATTATTATTCAAAAATAAACAATAATATATATACAGTTGCAATCAGAATTATTAAACCCCCTTTGAATTTGTTTTCTTTTTTAAATATTTCCCAAATGAATGAGCAAAGAAATTCTCACAGTATGTCTGATAATATTTTTTCTTCTGGAGAAAGTCTGATTTGCTTTATTTCGGCTAGAATAAAAGCAGTTTTTAATTTTTTAAAAACCATTTTAAGGTCAAAATTATTAGCCCCCTCAGCTATATTTTTTTCCGATAGTCTACAGAACAAACAATCGTTATACAGTGACTTGCCTAATTACCCTATCCTGCCTTGTTAACTTAATTAACCTAGTTAAGCCTTTAAATGTCACTTTAAGCTGTATAGAAGTGTCTAAAATAAATCAGTTAAATCAGTTAATAAAGGGACTAAGCCGAAAAGAAAATGAATGAATGAATGAATGAATATAATATAACTATTGTAATTCCCAATTATATATGTATAAAATGAAATTTAAGTGTAACATTTGTTCATGTTGTTTTATTTCATTCTGATTCAAAGATCAATTCGAGATTTATGAAGTTTTAATTTATTTGTAAAAAAAACAAAAAATGCAGGTTTCCACACAATTCCTTCATGTTGTCCCAAAACAAATCAATTAAGTTAACTTAACAAATTGAAGTGGATTGAACATAAAACAATTAAGTTGTCCCAAAAAAAATCTCAAGAATTTTGTTGCTTCAGGTCATTTTAAATAAGCAACAAACAAGCAGCAAAATATGTATTATGCTTACCCCCTTGGCAGATTATTTTGCTTCTTCGTTTAAGAATTTTTAAATATTTGGACAAGAAACAAAACAAAAAATATATATATATTTTGTTCATTCAGCTCATTTTAAATAAGTAGTTTGAACAAGAAGTTCATGTTTTGAGTGAATAGGGCACTAAAAATACTGTCGCATTACCTAAAATGCCTGAAAAAATATATTATTTTAAAACATTTTATTTTATCTACTTAGCATATAACATCAATTTACAGTTAGATTAACTTGATGCGCTAAAATAACTGAAACTAAAGCCGAAAAAAATCTACAATGAGAAATTTTTTTATTTTTTATTTTGCCGTGTTGTCATACAGAGCAGTGTACAGTAAGTAGCTATGTTTCCATCCAAAGATGTGAATTAAATTTAAATGCAAAACAGAAATATCGCATAAAAGACGAGTGAATAAAGCAGCGTTTCCATCCAACGAGTCAAAGAGAACAAAATCGTCACTTCCTGATTAACTGGCGCCAAATATCAAAAGTAAAAATGGAATTTGCTGCGGTCGGAGAAGCTGCGTCAATCCTTTCTGTATTTAATAAATTACTTGCGCCTCAGAAGATGATGTTGACATGCAATATGTGTGTCGGCATGAGACGTGGAGTGCAATTAATGGAGTGGAGGTCATTAATCAGAATCAGAATCGGTTTTATTAATAATATTAATAATATAATAACACTAATACTGGAGGTCATTAATCAGAATCAGAATCAGAATCGGTTTTATTAATAATATAATAATATAATAACACTAATACTGGAGGTCATTAATCAGAATCAGAATTGATTTTATTAATAATATTAATAATATAATAATATAATAACACTAATACTGGAGTGGTTCAGGCATTTTAGAATGACCAAAACAACATTTCAGATGTTTTACAATGTGCTCCGCCTGCTGGTTTGTCCATTCACACCACATGATCTCTCATAACAAAATCACATAACTTTTTTAATGCGCATACTGGAATTTGTTCGGTAAAGGTGTTTCCATTGTAGTTTATGCACATTTTTTTCTCATCAAATAAAAGGTTAATCCTACTCAGTTATGCGCATCTTGGTGTTTCCATCAACCATTTTTTTTGCGCATATCCAAAATGTGCATACAAATAGGTGGATGGAAACATAGCTAGTGGTAAAAAGGTTTGTTGTGTGGTTGTAGTTCAGATCTTTAATAGACTTAGATAACAGAGGCCAAGACACTTCAGCAGGCCTTAGGTCAAAGTTGCCTCTGCTTTCAGGATAAGCCTGACTCGAGATAACCATATGTTGACAGTTCAAAGAAGTCAGCATTTACAGTCTCTCTATAAACAGAGAACGCATGAACTGCTCAGCACAATTACACAAATCACTCTTCTTAGACAAACTCCTGCTTTTCTGACAGGGGATATTGACTGTTGAGGGGCTGCCGGGTCACATTCTTCAACGTGTCTGTTCTTGAAGGAAAAGCTGAAGCTTGTAAACAAGTGAGTGACAGAGGTCTTATGAACGATGTTAAAGTTGTAGCTCACACATGAGAAAGCTGTCGTGATTTACTGACGCTTGGGACCAGGCTAAATGAAAGCCCTTAAAGGGACAGTTCACCCAAAAATGTATATTTACTCACTATTTGCACAGCTTTAAGTGTTTTGAACACAAAAGAAGATATTTTGAAGAAAGTTGAAAACCGGTAACCGTTGACTTCCATTGTAGGAAAAGCAAATACTATGAAAGTCAATGGTTACAGGTTTCCAGCATTCTGTAAAATATTTTCTTTTGTGTTCAACAGTATAAAAAATACTCATAAAAAGTTTGAAACAAGTAAACGATGAGTAAATGATGACAGAATTAGCATTTTTGGGTGAACTATCCCTTTAAGCCTATCTGAATCTTTAATAATAATTACAAAAAATGACACTTTTCTTATATCAAGGATTAAGATTGTATAGCTTTATGAGTTTCTTTCTTCTGTTGAACACAAAAGAAGATAATTTAAAGAAAGTTGAAAACTGGTAACCATTGACTTCCATTGTAGGAAAAGCAAATACTATGGAAGTCAATGGTTACAGGTTTCCAGCATTCTTCAAAATATCTTTTTTTGTATTCAGAAAAAGTGGAAAAGCTGTCCATACGGAGGTAAGCGGCCAGCTGGTAAGTGCGAAAAGGAATGGTGTCATACCACCCCGGCCCGTAGCGTTCGTTTTAAAGACGAAATGCAGCCATACGTTCCTCTGTCTACATAATTTGCAACCTCCAGAAATGTATATAGGGCTACGGTTTCAGAATGAGCCTATGTTTCAGCAGCTCCACCGCACTGTCCATTTAAAACACTCTGTAGTTTTCCTCGACATATTGAAAAATAAGTTCTGTATATGAACAAAATTAATATCACACTGAAAAAAAGATCTGGGATGTAAACAAATGAATAACCATCCATAACTCTGCTTGATGGAGTGTTGAAAACATGAAAATGATTTCAATATTTACTCACCCAGTTTCTTTCTTCTGTTGAGCACAAAACGAGATATTTTAAAGAACGTCAAATGTAATCTTCAAAGTATCTTCTTTTGTGTTCGACAGAAGAAAGAAACACAGATGAGGGAGAATAAATGATGAGGTAAATTTCCATTTGTGCGTGAACTACCCCTTTAAATTAAACAATAGCATTGAATTGGCCTTCAAATCATCTGCTATGCTCATACGCAATAAAACAGTGTGTTTCATATCCCAGAGCAAAGCCATCAAGCCATCGCCTACACACCGGACAAGATAAATCCATAAACAGAGCCTCTGCGGTGTTATCTGGGACGGCCGATACCAGTTACTCATTTCCTCCAGAATGAAGCCTTTCTGGAGTACGTTTCACTGGAAGTTGCAACAAAAAAACCCAACAACACATGACAGTTTGAGACGGTAGGATGTTTTCCATTAACACACATGATAGAGTAGCATGTGATATGGAAATGATGGCCAGAGGTAGTTATAACGTCAATGGTTTCGTCACTGAAGGTTGAGCTGGTTGTCGTTCTGGCCCAAAGCCATGTCAATCTACAGGTGTGTCTTCACAGGTGACGCAACGTTCTGCCGCCGGCTGTAGGTGTGCCAAACACTCTTCATAATGTGTGTTAAGTGTTCTCACGTATACAGACCACAGGGCTGACACCATGACCAGACGTTAGTCATCTAAAACCGGTTGAATTTACAGAAGAAATGTCTACTCGCTTGAATTTAACTGTTCCTTGAAGAGGGTGTGAATGTTATTTTTTTTAAACAATTATTGAAAAACTGGTTGAATTTACATTAGAAAAGTCTACTCGCTTGAATTTAAATGTTTCTTGAAGAGAATGTAAGTGTTTTATCATACAAAACTGGTTGAATTTACATTAGAAAAGTCTACTCGCTTGAATTGAACTGTTCCTTGAAGAGGGTGTGAATGTTATTTTCATCAATTATGGTAAAATTGGCTGAATTTACTGAAGAAAAGGCTACTCGCTTAAGTTTAAATGTTTCTTGAAGAGGGCGTCAGTTTTTTCATAAAGTAAAACTGGTTGAATTTACATTAGAAAAGTCTACTCGCTTGAATTTAACTGTTTTGTGAAGAGGGTGTGAGTGTTTTTTTATACATCAATTACACTAAAACTGATTGAATTCACAGTAGAAAAGTCTACTCGCTTAAGTTTAAGAGCTCTATTTTAATGGTCTAGGCACAAAGACTAAAGCGCATGGCGAAAAAGCCCCCTGAGATGAAGAAGGCATGGTGGTAGTGGTTTTTATATTTATGTAGAAAATAATAATTTTTTAATCCTTTAATTGTTTTCATATGTAAAGATATTTGTGTGTTGCTGTACATCCTGTGTGTATTTGTGTACGCGTTTGGACCTGCATAGGCCCATAACTAACACGCTCTGCGCTGGACTTTAGAGCAGCTTTTAGCTGGTCAATGGCGCGGTCTATTTTAGTTCTTCAAAATAGCAACGCGCCAACAATGCGCCTTAACACACCTCCTTTTTTAGACCAGCACACCCATCAGTCCACAAAGCGGCGCAAATGGATTTACTATTTAAACAACGTGGCACAAAACGTGAAAATTACTGTTGCGCTGGTCTGAAAATAGCAACAAATCACACCATACACGTCTTGCGCTTTATTGTGCCGGGTGTATGATAGGGCCCTAAATGTTCTTGAGGGTGTGAGGATTGTTTTTTTTTCATCAATTACAGTAAAATTGGTTGAATTTACATTAGAAAAGTCTACTCACTCAAATTTTAATGTTTCCTGAAGAGGATGTGAGTCTGTTTTTTATCAATTATGAAAACAAAACTGGTTGAATTTACTGAAGAAAAGTCTACTCGCTCAAATTAAATGTTTCTTGAGGGTGAGAGGATTTTTTTTTCATCAATTCCAGTAAAACTGGTTGAATTTACTGAAGAAAAGTCTACTCACTTGAATTGAAATGTTAAATGTGACTTGAACTTTACATACTGCACGCTTCTTATGAAATCCACTATGAGTGCATCTCGCGCCAGATGAATGTGCAAAAAAACTATTTATTTCTTAATGCATAACCAAATTACTAAATGTCCCGCTTCATGCCTAATTAGATTTCTAATACAACATAAAACAGACAAAATTGAGCTGAGCCTTTTCCCCTCAGTGCTATTACCTGAAATGGCACTTGCTGTTCAAGTACTGTAACTGAGTTACAGGAAAACAAATCCACAGTTATAGGCAAACAGCATTGCTAAGCCATTTCCTGCGTAATTATATTAGTCCTTATTTATTCATCGGAAGTAGGCACCTAATACTTAAATTGGTGTAATTTATTCAGAAAACACACTCGCCTTTTCCCTTTGAAATGTACATTCATACAGTACAGTACACTGGCAGAAAAAATAAACACAACAGCCTCAAAAAGTACACAAATATGAAAAGCATTTAATAAAATTGCTTCACAGCAAGAAGATCGCTGGTTCGGGTTCCGGCTGGACCAGTTGGCATTTCTGTGTGGAGTTTGCATGTTCTCCCTGTGTTGGCGTGGGTTTCCTCCGGGTGCTCCGGTTTCCCCCACAGTCCAAACACATGCGCTATAGGTGAATTGAATAAACTAAATTGGCCGTAGTGTATGTATGTGTGTGAATGAGTGTGTATGGATGTTTCCCAGTACTGGGTTGCAGCTGGAAGGGCATCCGCTGTGTAAAACATATGCTGGATAAGTTGGCGGTTCATTCCGCTGTGGCGACCCCTGATAAATAAAGGGACTAAGCCGAAGGAAAATGAACGAATTAATGAATGAATGAATGGATTTACTGAATTAATTTAAGACCCATCTTTTTACGCAGGTTTTCTTATGACTATTTTCTATCATGTTATTTTATATTTAAGATGTGTTTGTATTTATAACTTTCTCACATTTTAATGTATTTGAAATTATGTTTGGCAGTGTTTCAGTAATTGTTTTTGGCATGTTTGCTGTAAGGCGACCTTGGCTGTCCAGAAAGGCGCCATTTATAAATAAAATGAATGATGATGATGATGATTACTATTATTATTATTATTGTTATTGTTATTGTTATTGTTGTTTTTAAATAAAAAAAATAGATTAATTGTATAAACGTCCAATAACATAAAAATTAGTTGTTTTTATAAAATTGAAATGACAGTTGTTCAAAATAATGAATGCTTATATTTGTTGTTATTGAAGATCAGGGTTATTCCTCCAGATATTGCTTTCTTAACTAGTCTGAGATTAAAACACTTCTGTGTTGTCTAAGAATGAATATAAACGTGTCTGAAAACATACAATCTTTTTGGTTAACCTGACAATTTGAAGGGGCGGCGCGGTGGCAGCGCTGTCACCTCACAGCAAGAAGGTCGCTGGTTCGAGCCCCAGCTGGGTCAGTTGGCATTTCTGTGTGGAGTTTGCATGTTCTCGCCCGTGTTGGTGTGGGTTTCCTCCGGGTGCTCCGGTTTCCCCACAAGTCCAAACACATGCGCTATAGGTGAATTGGGTAAGCTAAATTGTCCGTAGTGTATGTGTGTGAATGGGAGTGTATGGGTGTTTCCCAGTGATGGGTTGCAGCTGGGAGGACATTCGCTATGTAAAACATGTGCAGGATAAATTGGCGGTTCATTCCACTGTGGCGACCCCAGATTAATAAAGGGACTAAGCCGAAAAAAAATGAATAAATGAATGACTATTTGATTTTAAAAAGTATCTAAACGACAACAATATATTTTTTTTATGTCGTCAGTAGTTGTGTGCCAAATGTGCCAAGTACGATGCGATCCTGGATTCCAATCAGCCAATCAGAATTAAGGGATATGTTTACCGTTTTTGTTAAGTTTAGGCTTACGGTTAGGTTTATGCACTTCTTGAAGTGGTGTTAGTGAGGCCAGCAGGGGGCAAATTGGTTTACAAATGAAGTTATGTGTAATATAATGAAATGACGCAGGGAAAAAGTATTGAACACATGAAGAAAGGGAGGTGTAGAAAGGCAGTGAGAGCCCAGACGGCAGCTGAAATCTCTCAGTAGTTCTTCAGCAACCCTCTGCCCTTCCTCAGTGTAAATGAATATCAGCTGCTTCAGTCCAACATCTACATTAGCAGGAGGATGAAGATGAAATCAGGGTGGACATTTCAGCAAGACAATGATCCAAAACACAGCCAAGGAAACTCTCAAATGCTTTCAGAGAAAGAAAATCAATCTGCATAATGGCCCAGCCAATCACCTGACTCGAATCCAATAGAAAATACAAAATCAAGATCAGATTTGATAAGCGAGACCCACAGAATTTTGACACTCCAAGCCTGTTTGAGTTTCTTCTGTTGAACAGTAAGGAAGACGTTAAAAAAAAGCCATTACCTGTCCATAATAGTTTTTGTTCCTTGTTTTATGTTTCCACTTGACGAAATAATTAGTCAATTTTCAATTTGGGTGAACTATCCCCTTAACTTAGGTGACTATTTCTCCCACTTTTGTAACCTAAAGAGATTCTTGTGCATTAATTTTGCTTAAAAGGTTCATTTTTTCTTCTGGAAGATGAATTGCACAAAACAAAAAACTTTTTTCTTTTTTTCCTGCAAGCATATAAATCCAGATGTTTTATAAAGTCATTTGGATGTCTCTGAATCATCCTCCTTGGACCAACAGCTCAAGGCGTTTGGTTTAAAGCGCAGCTCAAACCTCTCAGGACCACTATGGCTTTTAATGAGGAAAATAAAGCTCTTCCTCAGACCTTCCTGTGCATTAAGCCCACACTTCCCTCTCCTGCCAGGACGGGATTGTTTTGGGGTCGACGTGTGTTCCGCTTCATATGGAGCAACGTAAACACAGACAGCATCCCAACACAATGCGGGTGTGGATGACAATAATATACTGGGGGGCTTTGAAGCCGAGTCCTGGGCTCCAGCTGAGAGCGGCTCCAGCTGAATCCCAAAAAAATGAGTGTGGGATGAAGAGAGAGGAGATGTGGGGGCATTTCAGATTGGGGACTTCAGGAACACACAGGAAGAAGATGGAACAAACAGACACACACGTACACACTAAACCACCACCACTACTATAGCGACCTATGACAGTAAGGGAAGAAAGGAAGCTTTTGGGGAGAAGCTTTTCAAAGATTCGAATCAACTGAATCAATTGCTTCACAAAATGATTCACAGTTTGATAAATGTCAAATTCCCTGATTGTTCCCTGACTTTCACTGACTAAAAAGCATGAATTTTAGGGATGTCCTGATCAGGGTTTTTTTTGCCCTCGAGTCATTTGATTTTGAGTATCTGCCGATACTGAAACTCGATCTGATACTTCTATAATACATAAAAAAAGAATAAAGAAGAGCGAAGAAACAGATCCAGGATGCTCCTTATTTTTTATTTAATTCACCTTATTTTAACATTCAACAACTCTGTTAACAAACAGAGCACTTCTGTGAGGTAGCTTGAACAATCAAGTAATAAATAACATCAATTTTGGACTCGGGAGACCGCGATAACAGAGAACGCATGCGGTGAGAAATGAGATGCTGCGTTCTTCCTTATGGTCACATGACCTTTACGCATTTTTAACGGAAAATTATTTAAACATTACAGCATTCATACAACGATTTATTGTTGTCCCCGTTTTCAATATACAGTTGAAGTCAGAATTAATTATTAAACCCCCTGAATTATGAAACCCCCTGTTTATTTTTTTTTTCCAATTTCTGTTTAACGGAGAGCAGATTTTTTTAACACATTTCTAAACATAATAGTTTTAATAACTCATTTCTAATAACTGATTTATTTGATCTTTGCCATGATGACAGCACATAATATTTGACTAGATATTTTTCAAGACACTTCTTGTAGCTACCCGCCGGTTATTAAACAGTCCATGCTTCCCAAATACTGATGTCCATGCGTTTTATTTATTGAACACTGTGAAAACTAAAAAGATAAACAAACAAACAAACCATATGTTTCACACAAACAAAGGTATATCAAAATAAACAAATAATGTACAAACAATGTTTCTTTTACCGTGTTGGCCTGATAACCAGCAGTAGAATAATCCGGAGCATTTAACGAGTCTGCATTAAGATCTCACTATGCTGTCCATACCAACTCTCGCAGGTTAAATTAATCAAGGAGAATCACGTGACCTCCGACTTAAGCCAACAAGGAAATTTGTAACATAAACATACACCAATACACATTCAATAAATGAAATACAAAACCAATAAACAACCCAAATACAGGCTGACTGATCAGCGCCAGCTACACTTCTATACAGCTTAAAGTGACATTTAAAGGCCTAACTAGGTTAATTAGGTTAACTAGGCAGGTTAAGGTAATTAGGCAAGTCATTGTATAACGATGGTTTGTTCTGTAGACTATCGCAAAAAATATTGCTTAAAGGGGCTAATAATTTTGACCTTAAAATGGTTTTTAAAAAATTAAAAACTGCTTTTATTCTAGCCAAAATAAAACAAATAAGACTTTCTCCAAAAGAAAAAATATTATCAGACATACTGTGAAAATTTCCTTGCTCTGTTAAACATCATTTGGGAAATATTTTAAAAAGAAAAAAAAATTAAAAGGGGGTTTAATCATTCTGATTTCAACTGTATATAACATGCACAAAAGCCTTACAAATATACGTTGCCCAATACAAATAACACAGATTTTAATACGAATTTCAGCAAATAAACACCCTTAATGTGTTTATGCATTATTATTAAGATTTTCATGGTAATGTTTACTTTCGCCGTTCATTTAGGGAAACTCCTGAGGTAAATAAGTTATATCTCTGAACTTTAATATTAAACAGGTATAAAATGCTGTGCTTCCCACCTGCTTTTTTCAGAATCAGCCGCAATGACTTCTGGGACTTCTCGAGCAAGTTTTGCGCTCAAATCTGCATCGGTGCATCCTCGATATCAAGAACACATCCGGGAACTTTCACGTGTCCTCCTTTGGCGGTTGATGATGATGTTACATGAGAACACAAGGACGCAAGATCGCTGAAGAACGCATACTGAGAAACAGCCATACTCATGCTTTCCGCTTCAAACTGCTTCCGTGTTCTACTTTGCAGGCATTTAACCAATAGCGTCTCTGCAACAAAGTGATGTCATGCCGCACGCGTTTCTGTTTCTGTGTGAAGTCAAGAAAGAGGTCTAACTCTGTGCCACCGCATAACTATAGATGTGTTAAAAAATAATG